>JAMPIV010016399.1:0-73481 GCA_024509875.1 Oreohelix idahoensis
ACCCCCCACCCCCTACACCCACCACAACACACCCCCCCCACTAACCCACCACACTACCTTAAACCATACAGCCCCCACCTCCCAACCCCCCTTAATGTTCCATCCCCCCTCCCCCCCCCCCCCACGAACTCCCCCCACCCCCCCCTACCGCACACCACCCCAACCCCAACACTACATCCCACCCCATTACCCCCCCACCATCCCCCCCCAAACACCATACTTTTGCCCCCCCTGAACATCCCCCCCGCCACCCCCCCCCCCCCCCCCCCCCCCCCCCCCCCCCCCTCCCCACCCCCACCAACCCAAATGCCAACGAGTGATTGTGGTCTCAACCCACCATTCCCGGCCACCAAACTTGACACCCCCCCACCCATCCAACACCTGCCCCCACCAGGGTTATTCCTGCCGCATCTCCCCATATTTTCTGTCCGTGTCTGCACACTCCTCCCCCCAACCCACTTTACCCGGTGAGGTTTTAACGTTTACGCCCATCGGCATCACACCCCCCCCCCCATACACCCCCTCGGGCACACCCCCACCCGAAGAAACTATCTCTGTTTTCCATTGTCATACAAACCACGTACCACCACAACCTTCGGTCACCAATGTTTCTGACTTTCACTCACGCCATGCTGCAAACTGCCCCTGTATCTTCTCTTGTGAGGTAGAGGCCGACCGGAAAACATATGAAGAGAACTGGACAGAGAAGTGACAAGGATAAAGCATGCATGGAAGGGCCCTTCAGCGGACGGAACAGGACAGGGGGATTTGGCGTGAATTTGCTGAATAGGCATTCCGTACTCCAAAAACAAACAAACGCACACAAACACACTGCCAGTGGAACAAGAGATGAGAAGAATATGCTGGAGATGGAAAGGACGCACATTGAGGAAACATGTTGATAGCATTACCAGGCAATTCTTCTTCTACAGGGTGTTTAAAAAGTCGCTGTGCAGTGAATTTGAAAAATATTTTAGAAATTACGTCACGAATGATGCAAATTTACGTCATGATATTCTGTGTTCCAATGCTGTGTTCCACAATCCCGTGTGCAGCATTACACAACAAGCCCCAATTGAAAACCACATTTCTGGTGACGTAGTCTCGCCCGGGCGTAAATTTCACTGCAAAGCGACTTTATAAACACCCTGTAGAATTCTGACGGTAAGAAAGGTATAGGGAGACCAAGGAACATACGGAGAAGAGAACTGGAAACAGACATGAAAGGGATGAAGAAGAAGTCATTGAAAGAACTTGAGCTGATGGCACGGGGCAGGACGACTTGACATATGTTTGTTAAAGACCTGTATATATAATCACGGGACAGGTGTGTATGGGTGAATGATGGAGTGACTGTTCTGGTTGAATGCTACTGAAGCTTTTGACATGCGAGTTAATTTAACTCATATGTTAGCGCACACACAGTGTCTAATTGGAATTCACAATTGTAGTGAGTTTGGGAAGATGTTTACATGTGCCTGTGGACATGGCTGGGTGATTGAGAAAGTATCTGGATGTGGGGACTCGGGGAGCCGGGTGTTCTTGTCTGGATGTGGAAGGGCTTAGAGTTGAAGACGCGTTGGTTTGAGGTACCGTAACTTGTAGGACCTATATATAATTTGTATAGGTGAAGATCCATGCCGCACCAGAAGTGATTTATTGTAATGTCAAGATGTGATATATTGTAAGGCAATGTGACTTTACTAGGGTCGAGGTTGTATGCCGCACTGAGAAGTTTATGGTAGTAGTTTAGTTAAAACTAATGCAAGGTTGTATGCCGCATTGAGAAAGTTTATGATAGTAATTAGGTGTTGAATGCCAATGAGAAGTTTATGGTAGTAGTTCTGTGTTGAACTGGTGCGATGTTGTATGCCGCACTGAGGTGTTAAACTGGTGCGATGTTGTATGCCGCTAAACTGGTGCGATGTTGTATGCCGCTAAACTGGTGCGAGGTTGTATGCCGACTCTGAGGTGTTAAACTGCTGCGATATTGAATGCCGCACTGTGGTTTTAAACTGGTGCGAGGATGTATGTCGCACCGAGGTGTTAAACTGGTGCGAGGTTGTATGCCGCACTGAGGTGTTAAACTGGTGCGATGTTGTATGCCGCACTGAGGTGTTAAACTAGCGCTTGATTGTATGTTGCACTGAGTAGTTTATAATAGTAATTATGTGCTGAAGTTGTTGTTGTTGTTGTTTGTCCATCACGGATGATGAAGACCACTCTGTTCATCCAATTATTAGGAATATGTTAGGATAGTCTATGAGTACGAAGGTGACTGGAAAGATCTCGGACAGTGTGGGCAGGGAATGTTTGCATCATGTGAAGGTTTTATTACACGGTCTTTTCTAGCTTGTCCCTGCTGTTCCGCTGCTGCTCTTCTGGATGATTCGCATGCCGCTGCACCTTTACGAAGAGATTTGCGCCAGGCAGTTCGGTCTTGCGCAGCAGCTTCCCATGTGTCAGGGCTTATGTCAAAGGTTTTTAATGAAGTCTTAAGCGTGTCTTTGAAGCGCTTCTTTTGGCAACCATGGTACGTTTACCCTTCTGCATCTCACCATAAAAGAGTATCTTTGGCAGTCGATGGTCTGGCATGCGGACTACATGACCTGCCCAGCGAATCTGTGACTGCATCAGAATAGTATCGATGCTAGGGATACCAGCTCTGTCAAGAACGGCGGTATCCGGGATCTTGTCTTGCCATTTGATGTTCATTACCTTCCTGAGACAGACTATGGAAGTGGTTTAGCTTCTTTACGTGGCGCCTGTATACAGTCCATGTTTCACATGCATAAAGCAGCACTGGAAGCACCGCAGCTCTGTACACCTTCAGCTTTGTCTGTAGACTAATGCCACTTCGATGCCAAACGATGGTGTATAGTCTGCCAAATGTGCTGCTAGCTTTGGAGATCCTGGTGTTCACCTCATCATCAATGACGATGTTCTGGGATAGTGTGCTACCAAGGTATGTGAATCTGTCCACAAGATTCAGTTTCTCACCATTTACCTTGATGATTGGCTCAGTATAAATTGTGCCAGGAGCTGGTTGGTACATGATTTCTGTTTTCTCCGTGTTGATGGTAAGCCCAAAGTTGGAAAAGGCATCGGAGAATCTATCCACGCTATGCTGCAGATCAGCCTCTGAGCCAGCACTGAGGGCACAATCGTCAGCAAACAGAAGATCCCTGATGGTGTGTGATTTGACCTTGGTTTTTGCTTGAAGCCTCCTAAGGTTAAACAATTTTCCATCAATACGATATCTGATGTTGATTCCTGTGTCCCCGTCTCTGAAAGCATCAGTCAGCACAGCAGAAAACATGATACTGAACAGAGTCGGTGCAAGTACACACCCTTGTTTAACTCCATTTGAGACTGGGAAAGGCTCCGATAGTTCACCGTTTTCCTGAACTCTAGCCTGCATTCCATCATGCAGTTGCTGCACTATTGAGATACATTTCTTTGGGCAGCCGTATTTTGCCATGATCGTCCATAGACCCTCTCTACTGACCGTGTCGAACGCCTTTGTCAAGTCGATGAAAGATGTGTACAGGTCACAGTGCTGTTCTTGGCATTTTTCTTGTAGCTGTCTTGCAGCGAACACCATATCGGTGGTTCCACGTTCTTTCCGGAATCCACACTGACTTTCAGGTAGAAGACCTTTGTCAAGATGAGCCGTAAAGCGATTAAGAAGGATTCTGGCGAATATCTTCCCAGCGATTGATAATAGGGAGATGCCTCGATGATTGTTACAGTCTTGGCGATTACCTTTACGTTTATAAAGATTGACGCATCTTTGAGATTGTGTGGGATGGTTTCACTCTGCCACATTTGCTGGAAGATCATGTGAAGTTTCTCTATCAGAACTTTACCGCCATCTTTATAGACCTCAACAGGAATTGAATCGGAGCCGGGGGCCATTCCAGTAGAAAGTTGGCGAATCGCTTTTTGAGTTTCCCCCAGAGTCGGTATATCATCTAGTGCTTCATTTATAGGAATTTGGGGCAGTCGGTTGATGGCTTCGTCGTTAATAGATGATGGCTGGTTCAGAATATTATTAAAATGTTCGACCCAGCGCTGGAGAATTTTTTTCTTGTCTGTAATTAGTGTTTTTCCATCTGCATTAAGGAGGGGAAATGATCCTGATGATGTTGGACCATAGACCGCTTTGAGTGCATGGTAAAAAAATTTCAAGTCATGGCTGTCAGCAAAGCCTTGGAGCTCATCTGCTTTATTACTCAGCCATGAATCCCGCATCTGGCGTAGTTTATATTGGACGATTCTACGCATGTTGTTGAAAGCGTCTTTCTTGGATGTAGATTTTGGATCATTTAAATATGCTTTATGGATATGGTGTTTCTCAGCCAACATCTTCTTTATATCATCTGAGTTCTCATCAAACCAGTTATGTTGTTCCCTGATGGCGGGACCCAAGACCTCTGTAGCAGTGTTGTAGATCTGCTCGCTTAGGGCTGCCCAATTAGTTTCCGCACTTTGGCCGTCTAACGAGATAGATTTGAGACGGTCTTCTAGGGTGTCAGTAAATGACTGTTTGATTTTTGTCTTCTTTAGTTTGGTGACATCCAGCCTTTTTTTTAGTTTTCTTCTCCTGAGGGCGCCTGGCTGGTTGGATACGAATTTTAAGTTTAGACACAATGAGGCGATGATCAGTCCAGCATTCGGCACCACACATAGACATGGTCACCCGGACATCTTGCCTGTCCTTCTTCCTAACAATTACATAGTCAATTAGGTGCCAATGCTTTGAGCGAGGGTGCATCCAGGAGGTCCTGTTGCGGATAGGAAGTCGAAAAATGGTGTTGGTGACAAGGAGGTCGTGTTCTGCGCAAGTCTGGAGGAGAAGAAGTCCATTGCTGCTACAGCGACCCACGCCGTACTTTCCGATAGTGCCATTCCAGGAGATGTTATCTGAGCCTACTCTTGCATTAAAGTCACCAAGAATGAAAAGCTTATCTGCTTTAGGAACTGATGCAATGACTGCATGTAGTTCTTCGTAAAACTTATCCTTGACGTCATCCTGGTTTGTCATAGTTGGTGCATACGCGCTAATGATGGTGGCATGTTTCCTTCCATAAAGCAGGGGGATCTTGACCGTCATGAGTCGGTCATTTATTCCCTTTGGGGGTCCCGCTAACTTGCCCACAATTGCTGTTTTGATTGCAAATCCAACCCCTGCTTCTCGTCTTTCTTCAGTTCCTCTTCCGCTCCAATAGAATGTATAACCTGCACCCTTTTCGCAAGGTTGGCCCTCGCCTGCAAGTCGAGTTTCACTCAGTGCTGCTATGTCAATGTTGTATCTGGCCAGTTCTCTCCCAATCAGGGCAGTTCGCCTCTCGGGTCTGTTTGCGTTAAAGTCTTTGTCAAGTAGAGTGCGCACATTCCTATGCACCTAGAATGAGAGGGGGGGGGGGGAATCTGTCCTTTCTTTTTCTTATGTGTCGCCCGCCGAAGTAGGATACCCACCAACCGCGGTAAGCTGGTTAGGTAATGGTGAAGCAGGCAATGTTTAGGGCACCTTTTCTAGCCCCTTCCTCATGCCATGGAGGTGAGCAGTGCTTTCCTAAAGGGGCTGCTCAGTCACTCAGGGGGCTGCCGAATCCCACTGCTGCTCCAATCAGTGGAAGACGACCATATGGCCTGAGCCGCCTGTGTGTAGGTCTGCGACTACGACTGCCAGCGTACCCACGCCTGCCGCTTCGCCGCTCGCCCATCGCCACAGGACTTGTTGTGAGTGGATGGATGAGTGGATGAAAGAGTGACTTGCGCAGTGATTTGGTTTAAAGTGAGGAAGAGTTGCGCAATTCGTCGACCTCACTTTCTCGCCTGGGTCCATCTGAATCCAGTGGCAAGACAAGTCAAGACGACTGGAGATGAAGTCAGGTGCAGTGGATGACCAGGGCTTTCTACGTGCCTCGCCATGCTCCTTACGCTCCACAGCGCGTTGCTGGTAATCGCCGTCATGCCCGTTGAACCAACAGGTGGTTTCTTCCGCGCAGTCTACCGAATCCAGTCTTCACATGCATGGGTAGGCAGACCCTAACTCACCGAAGGTTTATAACCAGTCGCCTACCCTCACCTAGTTTAGCCGGCCTGTCAAAGCCGTTTCCGGGGGGGGGGGGGGGGGGGGGGGGGCGGGCGGGTGTGGGGCGCGTCGGGGGGGGGGGGGGGGGGGGGGGGGGGGGGGGGGGGGGGGGGGGGGCGGGCCGCTGTCGCATGCTGACAGCTACGAGGAGCCACAGGTGAGAGCTGGATGCCAGGTTTTGATCAAACGTGGCCGAGCTGCCCTGAAAAGGGCATGACAGCTCCTTCACCAGAGGTACTACCAATACCTGACATCCCAAACCCCCCTGTGCTGAAGTGGTGCAAGGTTGTATGCCGCACTAATAAGTTCTTGATAGTAGTTCTGTGTTGAACGGGTGCGAAGCTGTATACTATACTAATATGTTTTTGGTAGTAGTTCTGTGTTAAAATGGTGCGAGGTTGAATGCCGCAATGAGAAGTTTATGGTAGAAATTCTGAGTTGAACTGGTGTGAGGTTGTATACGCCACACCATGGGTGATATGGTCGGCATCACGAGGCCGCCTTTTTAACATTCCCAGAGTTGCTCTGGCACCCAATTCATAAGGCTGGGTCGACCCCGGAGCCATTTGCGGTGTAAAAAATCTCACCTCAACCGGGGATCGAACCATGGACCACTGAGCTCGTAAGCCAGTGCACTAACCACTGCGCTACCGCGGCCATCAATGACGATGATACATTTAAATTTGCAATTGCGTTAGTCATGAGGATATCTGAGGACATAAAGAATATACTCACTGGCCTCACCTTACGACATGTAAGGGCCATTAAGGTGAACATATACACAAGGAAAGCAAACTCATCACGTAAAACAAACAGCCAGCAATGCAAACGCGAATGAAATGCTTTGGTGCAGAGAATGGTGACCGCGTACTACTGTAGGACTGAAAAATGAACGATCGTTCACATGTACATGAAATGGGTCCTATACTATTTGATTCATCCAACTAAAATGGTTGTCCGATAGTGCCAGTACACTACACAGACCATGGTTGTTGAATCCAATCACACAGACAGGCCCCTACTTCAACTTACGTCCTGTCTGCCCTATTATTTTTTCCCAGTCAAAAGGGATCTCTTGCCCGAAGACAAAACATCCCCCTTCAGTATTTTTGGCACATACGAGCGGATCGAGATGAACTAGATCTAGGTAGTTAATAGCCGCTCAAGTAGTGGGCAACTGTGATTTATTTAGTCACTAGTCGTACAATAAATAAGGTGTCTACTAAGTGTAGTTTCCGAGTACCTGAAGTCGAATACGAGATTATCTTCATAAGCCTTAACGGGTATCCCACTCAAAAAGTAAAAGGCAGTTTATGTAAAAGAGGTGCGGGTTAGAAAGAAAGACAAACATACATACAGAGAGATAGAGAGGGAGAATGAGAAATATGGTTATGCGTTTTACGTGGAGGTTAAATATCGAACATAGACCATTGCAATGTTGTTAAATATCGAACATAGATCATTGCAATGTTGTTAAATATCGAACATAGACCATTGCAATGTTGTTAAATATCGAACATAGACCATTGCAATGTTGTTAAATATCGAACATAGACCATTGCAATGTTTGTTAAATGTTGTTATATCGAACATAGATCATATGAACATAGACATTGCAAATGTTGTTTGTATCGAACATAGATCATTGCAATGTTGTTAAATATCGAACATAGACCATTGCAATGTTGTTAAATATCGAACATAGACCATTGCAATGTTGTTAAATATCGAACATAGACCATTGCAATGTTGTTAAATATCGAACATAGATCATTGCAATGTTGTTAAATATCGAACATAGACCATTGCAATGTTGTTAAATATCGAACATAGACCATTGCAATGTTGTTAAATATCGAACATAGACCATTGCAATGTTGTTAAATATCGAACATAGACCATTGCAATGTTGTTAAATATCGAACATAGACCATTGCAATGTTGTTAAATATCGAACATAGATCATTGCAATGTTGTTAAATATCGAACATAGACCATTGCAATGTTGTTAAATATCGAACATAGACCATTGCAATGTTGTTCAACAACATTACAATGGTCTATGTTCGATATTTAACAACATTGCAATGTTGTTAAATATCGAACATAGACCATTGCAATGTTGTTAAATATCGAACATAGACCATTGCAATGTTGTTAAATATCGAACATAGACCATTGCAATGTTGTTAAATATCGAACATAGACCATTGCAATGTTGTTAAATATCGAACATAGACCATTGCAATGTTGTTAAATATCGAACATAGACCATTGAAATGTTGTTAAATATCGAACACAGACCATTGCAATGTTGTTAAATATCGAACATAGACCATTGTAATGTTGTTAAATATCGAACATAGACCATTGCAATGTTGTTAAATATCGAACATAGACCATTGTAATGTTGTTAAATATCGAACATAGACCATTGCAATGTTGTTAAATATCGAACATAGACCATTGTAATGTTGTTAAATATCGAACATAGACCATTGTAATGTTGTTAAATATCGAACATAGACCATTGCAATGTTGTTAAATATCGAACATAGACCATTGTAATGTTGTTAAATATCGAACATAGACCATTGTAATGTTGTTAAATATCGAACATAGACCATTGCAATGTTGTTAAATATCGAACATAGACCATTGCAATGTTGTTAAATATCGAACATAGACCATTGTAATGTTGTTAAATATCGAACATAGACCATTGCAATGTTGTTAAATACAAGAAAGGTAAAGGTAGTCCCACTGCAAATACTGACGTAGGGGAGCGAAATGTTAGAGACATCACTGTACTTTGTCTAACATCGAGAGGTGGGGTGACCAGTTCCTTTCCTCGCTCCTGTCTTTTCATTCCCTAACTCAAAAGCAGAGTCAGGGTACCCATGTACAGCTGGGTAAACTGGGGCGTGACGATACCGTAATTCGAACCCAGCACGTTTGCCGCGAGAGACCAGACTTCTAACTACTCTTTCAATCGGACGTTCAAAAAATGCAAGAAATGAACATGTAAAGAGAAGTTCACAGTATCTAGGTCAGGCAGATGAATGTGCAGGATATCAATGGCGAAGGAAATCACGAATAAAAGCATCCTTGAAATTATCACCTTCCTTTGAAGCAAAGGCCTTCAGTACATTTAAGCCAAATTATTCTGGCTCTGGCTGCCGTTAAATGTCTTTATGTTTTCTTTATCCCTTTCACCCATCGTCACTTTAGTAATGCTTCATTCCATCTCCACTTCAGCTTGTGTTGAAAAATTTTTAAAAACGAGTTCAAAGCTTTTGGGTTACTACTCGTAGTTGAAAAGAAGGATATATCGCATTAAAATAAAAATTTCACATGATCCAAACTTGTTAACTGTAAGATATTGCGTAGGATGATAGATGAAACTATATGATGTCGGTTTATGACCTCAGGTCAGTTTAGGCCACAAGTGGAGATGGAATAAACAGTGCTAAGGCGACGATATGTCTACACTTGCCATCTCCATGTATGTTTTATTTATTTATTTTTGTATATATATATATATATATATATATATATATATATATATATATATATATATATATATATATATATATATATATATATATATATATATATATATATATATATATATATATATATATATATATTCCTATGTCTCTTACCCTGGAGATTTAAAAACAAAGTCTGCCTTGTAATGCTTTTTAATTAGTGTCCTCAATGTGTACCCTACTCAGCGCCAGTCTCCACCTTGCCAGTTGATCCACTGGTGTTTTTCTGGCTCATTCCATCAGTTCCATATTGGTGATCTGTTGATACCATCTCGACCACTTTATTCTGCGCAAACACAAATTTTATGAAAGTCTGTAACTTCTTGGTGGTTGATGTTTTTGTTCTCCATGTTTCACTGCCATCCAACAGGACTACCTTGATATCTGAGTTGCAGACTTTCAATTTTTATTCTTGAAATAATAAACATACAAAAAAAATCTCTCTCTGTCTCTTCGCCAAAAATTGGCCGAAAAAAACATAAATAAAACAAACAGACGAAGAAAACAAACTACTGCGGTTTTGAGAAAAAACAATCACTGGTGGAATTCACCTGAGATAAACAGGTATTACAATCATTTCTAAACTGCAGGGTTAAAGAAAAAGGAAAACTTCTTTCTTTCCTTCTTTCTTTCTTAGTCTATACCTCTTCTACCGTTGGGTGTAGAGGTTTCCCAAGGAGCACAATAGCTCTCAGGGTGAACATGCAATCACAGATTAAGACAAACAGCTGATTGGCCTGTTGTGGAAAAAGGAAATATATATAGATATATATGATAGTGAAAGCACCAACAATACAACAATTGTGCAGTTCCCAAAGAAACCGATCCGCACGGAAAAGCAAGCTCAACAACCTCTAATGACGAGATTACGATCAGCGAACATCAGCCTTAATAACTGATAATATAAAGAGATTCATACAGCATACAGCAGACATTGCTTGCTAAAAAAATCGATTTCTTTATCCATGCCTCGAGCCTGGCACGAGAGAAACATATCCTGTAGGCACGAGAGAAACACATAATGTAAACGCTCGAAGTTTTATTTTTCAGTGTCAAGCAAGAAGACAAAAACGCAACATCCATATAATTAATACTTACAGACTGTAGCAGCTCATTTACAAGGTTGTGAGCTAGGAGGGTGGAAGGCAATGTGAAAAAGAAGCTAGAATATGACAGACAAGGAGGTAACAAAGGCGAAGTAACAGGCCTGTATGTCTCACAAGTTACATAGGCGTATACACCGATAATGTACTTCTAATTTTTTTTTAAATACTGTACTTGCAAACAATAAAACGCACACAGTATTCACACAATGTGTTCCGGGGGGCGTCTGAAGAAAGAAAACGACGACTACACTCTCAGGCATGTCGTAGACGGCGACTAATATGAAGTTGTGCATGTGGGTGGTAACCTCATCATGTAACATTAGTGACTACACATACACTACCGCTGCAAGATCACGTGACTGCTTGTTGCAGAGACCAGACGCATGGGTGGTTTCATGCTCTGTAAAGAGCACAAAGGTGGTGGTGGTTGTGATGGTGGTGATGATGGTGGTGATGGTGGTGGTGATGGCGTGGGTGATGATTATTCACTCAGTGTTACCAATGCCAAGCCTAGACATTAACCACCGAGCAAGAACATAGAATCAGAACGCGTGAGCAAAGCAGCCGATAAGATTCGAAAGAAACCTGGTAAGGAAAGATCGGGTCGTCTTTACAGTTAATCAGAATAGTGCATACGCTGGTGGTCTACTTCTAACAGGAAGAGACAAGAAAAGACAATTGAAGGAGTACGCATCGGTACTTTGAAGGGGAGGGAGGTACTTGGAAAAAGAGAGGGAGAGAGAGATAGAAACATATGGGAGTTACATAAGTCATGAGAAAGAGACAAAAGCGAGAGAGAGAGAGGGCAAAATCGAAAGTCAGAGGTATGTTACTTTTGTATTTGTTATGTATGGTATTTGGTTGAAAGGGGGGGGGGGGGGGGAGAGAGAGAGAGAGAGAGAGAGAGAGAGAGAGAGAGAGAGAGAGAGAGAGAGAGTTGAGTATTTGGGAGTTTCGTATTTGGAGGCGACAGCAGAGCGCTAGAGATGCTCCTAAGACTGCTCTCAGAAATTCAAACTGTTTTCATTGTACAGTACCTGCTATTCAACCCCAAATTTGCTGTCACTCTATATCAAGGTTTCTCGACCAGGGTTCCATGGAACCCTTGGGTTACGTGAGAGCTCGCTTGGGGTTACGTGAGAGCTCGCTTGGGGTTACGTGAGAGCTCGCTTGGGGTTACGTGAGAGCTCGCTTGGGGTTACGTGAGAGCTCGCTTGGGGTTACGTGAGAGCTCGCTTGGGGTTACGCGAGAGGTCGCTAGGGGTTACGTGAGAGCTCGCTTGGGGTTACGTGAGAGCTCGCTTGGGGTTACGTGAGAGCTCGCTTGGGGTTACGCGAGAGCTCGCTAGGGGTTACGTGAGAGATCGTGACTGAAACAAAACAATAAACGTCGTTTCATGAACTTTGCATGCCGGGCGATGTTAGCGCTCGCAGTGGTGGGCAGTGACCGAGCATCCCCGGCAAAAAATTAGCAGATCCATAGAAACAAAAATCATTATCTACACATAAGAGCACTGACAATTTTATTCTATTATTATATTTACAATTGCTGATCACGTTAAGGTACCATAAGCTGTAGATATAATAATTTGTGTGCATCTGAGACCTGAAAATTATTTCAAGGGTTCCACTAGGATAAAAGGTTGAGAAAGGCTGCGCTATATAATTCATGCAAAATGTAGTTTCTATACAATTTTTCTGACGTCATAATTTCTCAATCTGTCTCTCCAGGTAACATTACTGGCTTTTTTTAAGCATCTCACTTTACAGGATGTGATCTTCCTCTCGTGTGCTTTGGTCAGGGACCATGTTTGATACTGACAGCAAAGAGTTGGTAAGAATATATTATTTATGAGCAGTCGTTTAGTCTCAATACTGTTATTCTGATGTTCGAGTAGTGGTGACAGTTGGTAAGTCACTGTAACGGTTTTTTGACATCTTGTTTCAATTTCTGTATCAAAGTGTCCATTTTCTGTAAAAATGCTTCCTTGGTTTGTGAACTCAGGAATGTTATCAACAACGCCATATATATTTTGCAAATCTCGATGCCCGCACACATGCTAGCAGTAACACAGCAAGATAAGCGAATTACTAACGTTTAATTAATTAGGTAGCATCTGAGTATATTATACGGAACTTCTGTTAACTACCTATGTGTCTACTGTTATGGTAGTTTTCTTCGTAAGCGATCTTTTCTTTTCTTTTTAAAGTTTCTGGCGTTTACGAATTCTGCTGGTGATGTCCTCCCATGCCATGCTGCCAATGTATTTAATATTATCTCTGCCTTCCTATGTCCCCTTTTCTCTCGACCTCTCTATTTATTTATTTTTTTTTAAATCATAGGCTCTAATTTTCCTCTTCCAAGATCAGACTTCTGGAAACAACAGAAGTGAAAGACTCAAATCTGATGCGCAGCATATTATATCACCTTTTTTGTTTAAAAATTCGTACGCTAGAAGACATGCCTGTTTCCAAGTCACATCCATATTTACTGTATTTTTAAAAAAAAGGGGGGATATCTTCGCTAACCGCACCAATGAAGCCAATTACGAAGCGTTATTCGTGGAGTTTACAGGGGACTCATAAGACAAAGAACAGCTCACACAAAGCGAACAATATGACGTTGTTGAGGGAAGGCAACCTCATCATGTGAAACAAATTGCTAAAGAAACTAGCAGATTACACCAGATAAGTGATGCGCCAATATTAATTTACTGCTTCGATACGTGTTTTTCAATTCCCACACAAAATGATTATTTTAATATTAAAATACAAAGGCTTCAGAGAATGGTGGAAAAAGCAACATGAGTGTTAAGAAAGAAGGTCTTTAAAAAGCAGTAGTATGATGAAGGGACAAACATAATAATGCACGTACCTATATTTGGATGTTTCAGCAATCTGCATATCCGGGCTTCCCTTTCCAACTTCTGATGATCTGCAGAGAAGAGAACGAAAAAAAGCAGATAATTAGCATAATGTGCGTGCGCAACTACTGAGAAAACGAGGGACAATTTGTAACTGCCATAACACAGAATAGATGATACAATGACAAATAAAAATGTACTCTATCATCAATAAAACGCAAGGCTGTTGTCTTCATAAAACGCACGAGAGGTTATTGGAGGTCGATCATTTTAGTATAAATAGGCTACGTGTTCTTATAGATATCAGAGGTCACTCTTACAAACAACAACTACTGCTTCTGTTAACTACTACTACTGACGCTGCTACAACTACTTCTACTGCTGCTGTTACCACTACTACCGCCGCTACCACCACGACGACCAATAATGATGCTATTATTACAAATACAAGTACTACTACCACTACTACCATCATTATTACTACTACTACCACCACCATTACTACTACTACCACCACTACTACTACTACCACCACTACTACTACTACTACTACTACCACCACCACTACTACCACCACCACTACTACAACAACTACCAGCACCACTACTACCACCACCACCACTACTACTACTACTACCACCACCACTATTACTCCTACCACCACCACTACTACAACCACCACTACTACTACTACCACCGCCACTACAACCACTACCTCCACCACTACTACTACTATCACTACTGCCACCACCACTACTACTACTAGTTTGTTCCATGTGCAACCTACGGTTACAACTGTTTCATGCCACCAATGTATGCAGAATAGAAAGATTGAAATGGTATGACAAGATCTCTAATGCGGAACTAAGGGAAAGAACCAGACAAACATCAGTAAAACAGGAGGTGAGAAGAGGACGCTGGCGTTGGATAGGACACACAGTACAAAAACGGCTGTGAGCATTACAAGGAAATCCCTGTTCGGGAACCCCCATAGTAAAAGAGATAAGGGAAGACAAAAAAAAAACAAGAAGAATAGGGGACAGAAAAGAAATGGATAGAGACATAAAAGACTTTGAAAGGGTGGCACAGGACTGGAGGGAGTGGCGTGTTTTTGTTGAAGGTCTGTGTTCAATAAGCAGCTGTTAGGTACTTATATTGATGATGACCGATTTCTGTTTTGGGCCGCTGTTTTCAAGTTTGTCCATGACAGCAATA
This sequence comes from Oreohelix idahoensis, assembly GCA_024509875.1. Classification (NCBI taxonomy): domain Eukaryota; kingdom Metazoa; phylum Mollusca; class Gastropoda; order Stylommatophora; family Oreohelicidae; genus Oreohelix; species Oreohelix idahoensis. The sequence continues at coordinate 14,837 of JAMPIV010016399.1, forward strand.
ACTTTAGCTTCCTCTTTCCGAGTTTTCATCTTCCTTTGTGAGTTCCAGTCAATGACATGCTTGTTTTTACTAACATTTGCCTACGATAATCTTCTTTAACCCCGCCCCCCCCCCCCCTTTTTTTTTCTCCCTTCTAACAATATAATTAGGTTGTTTTTTTTTAAAGGGGTAGCCCCATAGCAAATACTGCTGTAGGGGATTGAAGTGTTAGCGACTTTCCTATACTAGGTCCAGCTTCGAAAGGTGAGGTGACCAGTTCTTTCCTCGCTGCCTTTGCGTTCCCTTCCTCGCCGCCTTTGAGTTCCCTAACTGAAGAGCAGTGCCAGGTACCCAACTAATACTTTTTTTCATAGGAATTTAGCCTCGCAGTGGGAACCTAGCAACAGTTGTTATTGCTAATACCACAACAACTACTGCTGCTTCTACTACTACTACTACTCTCCTATTTGTTCCATGTGGACCCTACGGTTACAACTGTTGCTCGCGCAAAATGTTCAACCTAGATACTATGTCCGCCGGTTATATTAGAGTTCATGTCCTAATATAAAAGACCTCGTGGTCCGGTATGTCAATTATTCATGTCTCTCCTCTCCTTTCAGTTATGAATATAGGTCATACTCCTTTGGCGGTCGATGAGGACGCTGAGATCATCGCACGGGCATCTGCATATACACCGCATACATGTTGATGCGCTGATTACGTTGAAGTGGTTCATAAGCAGGCAACTGGTCACCTGAAACTTCCACAGGTATAGAGATGTTCAAAGCACGTTCTGTCGGGTTTAGTCCCACACTGCTTCATTTAACAGGAAGCCGTTATGAATCTGAAGTCTTAGACCTAAGGTTTAAAATGCTTTTTGGTTATGATGTATTCAAACAACCTGATCGTTGTTGTATAGAATGAGGTACATCATGTGCCCCATTATACGAGTGATATAACTGTGAGGCTAAGGATCTCCTTTGGTGGCGAAATTCTTGATGAAAACTGGTTCACCAACTTTGAAACTGGAACATTTGCATAACTGTGCTTTTCATTGCCTCACGTGATGATTTTTCCTGAAATAGGATTAGGTGTTGTTTTGTACGGGTTTAGCCATTCGTCTAGTTAACGATTTTTCGCGTGTTCCTCCACGGTGAATGTTAGTCATGGCAGACTTGAATGTTCCGAGGAAGAGTGCAGAATCTCAGTCTGATGCGGGATAGAAAGTTGCTGTGGTCAAGCGTTCAACTCCATGTTCATTCCTTATCACCCAGCACCCAGTCTTCAACAAATTCGCGGCAAGCCTTCATGTCTTGTGCCACATGTCCAAGTCTGTTTTGTTTTTTTAAACCCATTTCATGTCTGTTTCAATTCTCATCCCCACATATGTGTCGGTCTCCCCCATTTTCTCATGCCATGATGGTTCCAGAGCAAGGACTGCCTTGTAATACTGTCACTTAAGATTCCTCAATGTGTATCCTATCCAATTTCTTGCTCTCCTGGTTAAATCTTTTTTTATTTTTAAACCTATGCTTCCGATAACACTGACAAACAACATTTTTCTTTCTTATATAAGAATAAGTGTTCTTAGGTCAGTTTCTTGCGCTGATTTCAAATTTGAAATCCGTTTATCTCTATCACGTCGGGTTCTTAAGATATTTGTGAATAAATATATTTTTGGGAACCGTTATTTGCTCCGTTTCATTTTTACTATATAACTTTTTAAAAATTAATAAAATGCAAAATAATTCTATTTTTTATACTGCTAAAAGATGCATGACATAAGTTACGTTTTATTTCAAATAGTTACTGTATTTTGAAATAATTCTGAGTGAAATATGGCTTCTAGAAGTTGTAGAAATTCGGCTGATCTGTTCTGTTACGTGTGCGGATATTTTACCGATCGTGTTCACCATAAAAACTTTACACCATTGCTAAAGAAAGCATATAAACTTTATTTCGATTCGAAAGTTGATGATGCAAATAAATCTTGGAAGCCAAATGCAGTTTGTTCGACTTGTGCAAATACATTGGCAGGTTGGTTACGAAAATCGCCGAAGCATAAGTCGATGCCTTTTGGAGTGCCAGTAATATGGCGTGAACCGACAAATCACGCTACTGATTGTTACTTCTGCTTGACAAATATCTATGGTTTCACTTTAAAACTAGAAAGTCTGTGGTTTATCCAAATATTGAATCGGTTTCGAAACCAGTGCCTCATGATCCAATCACGTGTCCGATCCCAGTTCCACCAGAACAATATCCGTTGGACGTGAATGAACCATCAGAAAGTGATAGTTTACCTGCTTTAGAAACTAATTCTTACTCGGATTATGTACCAGTGAATGATGGTGTTCACTTAATTAACCATTCAGAACTTTCAGATCTAATACGTGATCTCGCTCTTACCAAAGGACAAGCGGAATTACTCGGTTCGCGACTCAAAGAATGGAATCTTTTAGCGCCCAATACTCCGATATTTAAATTTCGTCATAGACACAGAGAACTTGTTCAATACTTTGAGATGGATGATGACATTTGCTATTGCAAAGATGTAAAAGATCTAATGGTGCACCTCGGTCATGAGCACATAGTCAACGAATGGCGACTTTTCATCGACTCTTCCAAGACTAGTCTAAAAGCCGTGTTATTGCATAATGGTAATTTATTTTCATCAATTCCAGTCGCCTACTCTGTTCATATGAAAGAAACTTATGACAATATGGCTATACTTTTGGCAAAAATAAAGTACAATAACTACCAATGGCGGATTTGTGGAGACCTAAAGGTCATTGCAATTCTCACGGGCATGCAGACTGGGTATACTAAATTTTGTTGCTTCCTATGTGAATGGGACAGCCGCAACAGACAGAAACATTATGCAAGAAAGGTGTGGCCTATCAGGGATCGTATGCAGCTCGGGCATAAAAATGTAATACACGAGCCATTACTTAACAAAGACAGCATCATTTTACCACCGTTACATATAAAGTTGGGGCTCATGAAGAATTTCGTAAAAGCGTTAGATAAAACAAGCAAAGCTTTCACTTATCTTTGAGAAAAGTTTCCGCAAATTAGCGATGCAAAGATAAAGGAAGGTATCTTTGTAGGACCTCAGATTAGGAAAGTTATTGCAGACAAACAATTCGAGAACTTGTTACATGGTAGTGAACTTCGCGCATGGATGGCATTCAAATCGATCGTCGATAACTTTCTGGGAAATCACAAATCTGTCGACTATGTGCATATTGTTAAGCAGTGCATAGATGCATACATAATTATGGGCTGTAAACAGGTCCCTCAAAATAACTCGATTCGCATCTTGACTTTTTCCCTGACAACCTTGGCGAAGTCAGCGATGAACATGGAGAACGATTCCATCAAGATATCGCCGTAATGGAGTCACGTTATCAAGGACGGTGAAGTGTGACCATGCTTGCCGATTATTGTTGGATGCTTCATCGCGATGTACCACATGCCATTCACCGACGAAAGTCGACTGCAAAGAAATTCAAGCCTACATAACTGTTATAATTCTTGTACAAATGATGTTGTTATACTGTATGCGTTGTTAAAAAACTTCAGTTGCGTATTTCTAGAGATCCCGACCTGATAGAGAAAAACGGTTTGCAGATTTAAAAACAGCGCATTAAAATTGACCAGAAAAGCATAGAAATGTTAGAGAAAGAAAAAAAAAATTTTTTTTGTTAGTCAGTGTAATCTTATGGAATACCTGAGGACCTGGCCGAACCTTCCAAGGAGCACCTCGGCCAAAAATATGTTGAGAACCACTGATCTATCTTAAAGTCGGCAATATAGAGCTTGCTGGCTAAAGCGGGAAGATGACTAGACAATTTATAAATTCTTTGCCTGGACGCTGGTTCTGTCAACAGACATGTGTTTGTTTTTATTATTTGACGTGAGCAATCGATCGCCAATCAAATCACCGATTTGAGAGGACGGCGAACAGGCACTAATTACCTGTCAAATCGAATGAATCAGTATGCATGTGTTTTGATCTCCATAGCTCTGAGCTCTTATATTATTTGCTATCAAACCCGCCCAAAGCTTCCTGCAGTGGGTTCAGTGCTTTAATAATATGAACGTAACATTTTATGATGCAGTAAATAGTATTATTTTAATTGACTTTATTTAGATTTACTTTACTACTCATACAAGTAGTATTTTTTTTTTATATTTTCTGTTTAAATAATTTAAATTGCTATGTAAAATAAAGAAATGTAGAGTTGTAAATTACGACCTTTTAATAATAATGTTATCATTTGGATTGTTTCCCTTGATTCATAGTATTTAGCACTGAACCTCACTGCGGAGAGATTTCTCGATCACCCTATATTTCGCATATTTGTCTCCTGTTTTGAAGAAGGGTGATAACCCAAAACGGCCCGTGATTCTAGTGTATCGTTCATTTATAAATCTGACGCCATACCATTTTTCATGTTTGCAGAAACACGTGCTTAGAACGTAATAATTTAACATATCAATCAATCAAGTCAACACCCTTTAGCTTCCCAAGTAGCACAGGCCTTCAAAAATCGCATGCCAAGTCCTCCTGTCACGTGCCATCAGCTCAAGTTCTTTCCACGTCTTCCTCGTCATTTTCACTTCTGTCTCTTCTCCAGGTGTTTTTTGGTCTACCTCAGTCTCGTTTTACCTGTGGATTCCAGAACAAGTACAGCCTTGTAATGCTATCACAGGTTTCCTCAATGTGTGTCCTATCCATCGCCAGCGTCGTCTTCTCATCTTTTGTTCCACTGGCACTTGTCTGGTTCTTATCAGTTCCACATTTGTGACTTTGTCATACAATATCAATCCTTATATTCTACACAAGCATCCATTTATGAAGGTCTGTAGCTTTTTGGTTGTTTTTGTTGTTCTCCATGTTTCAGAGCCATAGAATAGGACTGACGTGACACTTTAGTTGAAGATTTTTATTTCTGTGTTGGACTTGATTTCTCTTGATCGCTATACGTTTCCCAATGTCATGAAAGTTCCTCTTGTTTTTTGTATTCTTATTTGATATAATTTTTTGTCCCTCCGTCTTTGCCTATATGGCTGCCAAGATAAATTTTCACATATGCCTAAATTTTAGTACGTTCGTTCGAGTAAATCCCCTTGTGTGCAATAAATGCGCACTATCGTTTTAAGAATTCTCCGATCACGGGCATTACTGCTGCATACCACACACATATTATTGGGAACCCAATCTGTTATACTTAAGAGTGCTTTTTATTATTATTGCTATTTGCAAATGTGCAATACATACATATGTTGCTGACTTTGATTTTCTTTCTAAATCTATCGTTACAATTCTTAAAATTTATTTTTTCCTAACATTACTATGAGTGCCTGAGAAGTTATTAAACAGGATTATCCTTGAGAGGAAAATGAGTCCACAGACAGACAATTGATAGATAAACAAGCAGGTTTTCGACCCAACAGATCCTTTATATACCAAATAGCCACATTGCGAGTAATAGCTGAACAAAGTTTGGAACTGAACTCATCTCTTTACATTGAATCGGTGGACTATGACAATGCATTTGGCAGTGTAGACCGAGAGTACCCGTGAAAATAATTAATTAAATAAGAAAACACATGAAGACAGGGCAATGTAAAATTCTTCATGAAGAACAACTTACAGAACCGTTTGAGATACAAACTGGTGCGGGAAAAGGATGCCTCTTGTCACCTTTCTCTTCATACTAGCTATAGATTAAGTTATGAAAAACATCGACATCAGCCAACAGAAATGGAATTCAGTGGATTCTGACAAAACATCTTGATATCTAAATTTTTCCGACAACCTGGCTCTTCTGTTCCATAACCATAACCAGACGGAAAAAACATCTAAGAGATGAAGAGTAGAATAGTGCAAGCACCAACAACAACAACAAAATGAAAAATATTTAAACAACTAATCTGTGTCGACGGACGACCCTTCCAATGGACAACAGATTAGTTGTATGACCCATACAGTGTCAATACTGACATATGGAAGGGACTTGTGGACAATTAGCAGACAAGTAGAAAAATGCATAGAGACCACCAAGCTGCAATTGTAAAAAGGGGAAAGAGATTGATGACAAGGACAACAAAAAATTGTGTACGTCCTGCGTGCGAGTCTTGCTAGTCTCACACTTTTCTCTGAACAAGTATCCTTGGACTTCTAACTCCTCTTTCTCAGCCGACACCGTACCTGCCATGCTATATTATATTATATATGATTTATTACCTGAATGCATTAAGCAGACAAAAGTTTTCAGAAGTAGCAACAAATTAAGCATACAAAAGTAACAAGACACGCTTATTGATATACTGAGGAATGCACCCAGAAAACAGCACAGAATACAAAACTATGCATACAGAAAACAGAGAGAGCAACGAAACTATGCACCTGGAAAAGAGCAAGAAGACGATACTATACACCCAGAATACAGCAAATGAAGACAAAATTATGCGCCCCGAAAAGGGCAAGGAAGACAAAATCTATGTACCAAGAAAACAACAAGGAAAATAAAACTATGAACTTGGAATACAGCAAGGAAGACGCAACTGTGCACCCCAGAAACAGCAAGAAAAACACAACTATGCGCGCGAGTTAGTTCGAGTAATTACAAGGTTCTCAAAAATTGTAATGTTTCAATTTTTCAACGTATAACAATTACATATTTTTGTCTTGTTAGCGTAATCTTGACGATGAATAGTTTGTGCTGTTTTAGCTGTGTATAATAATGTCATCTTAAACATATGTAACTACAATATTATTATTCCTACCAGCTAAAAAAAAAAATAAAAAAAATTGGAGCCGTCACTGTCTAGAACTAGTGCCCTGTATATAGAGAGTGACGACAACTAAGGTTAGCCCGAAAATGGCGGCCAAACCCGTATCGCTGGAAAAAGGACCCAATCGCGACTTTCAAAATTAGCTACAAATACAGTAGCACATATTTGGGCACTCCTCCGAATAGCGGTCCCAAATGAATCGATACGTTTTGTGTTAGAAAATTTCCCTTACAGGGCCTCATTTTGACATATAATAAAAAAAAAATATACGAGTAGAAATGAATGGGAAACTACTCTTGAAACACAGAAATTGCCAATCTGATCAATGTATTGATAGAGTTATAGTTGAGCAGACAGTTTGAATTTATTTTCTGCCACCTGGAGGCAATTGTGAAAGTAACCCTTGTGTTGAAAACATTTTGCTGTCTAGAGTTCCATAGCCAGTTACGTGTATTTAGTACTTGACTGTACGGGTTAGATGGTAATGTCTGAATCGATAAATAGTCATTTGCTTCAGTGGGAGAGTAAAAAGGTAGTCCCATAGCAGATACTACCGTAGGGGAGTGAAGTGTTAGAGACCTCACTATACTAGGTCATGCATACAGAGGTGGGGTGACCAGTACCTTTCCTTGCTGCCTTTTCCTTCCCTAACTCAAGTGAGAAGTCAGGTACCCATTTACAGCTGGGTAGACTGAATCGGAGTTTCTTATTAATCGATGTGTAGCAAGCCACTGTAACCATTAGAGTTTGTTGTTCATTAACGTATACAAGTAACTAGGTTTGACATCTACAGCTGTTAGTTGTTGAACTGGTAGAACATTGTTGCTGATCTGTGTCGGAGCTGATGGTCTACCTGGCATTATTAATATTTTTATCTCAAATGCACAAATTCGAAAGTAAAAATTGTGGGTGTCTCAGTGTGTGCGACGGAACGAACGGAATAATTTGTCTTCTTTTTGTTACTTTCACAATTGTCTCCACGGCTGGCGGAGTTGTGGATTAAAGTTGCTACCATAAGTGAAATTGGTTCATTTTCGATACAAGAAAACAGGAGGCTGAGACGCTAGGGAGTCATGACCCAAGTGGGCCCGCCTTCCTTAGAGTGTAAAGGAGTATACTGGGCCGAAACACTTGTCGGATGGGGGGGACTACTTCTGATGATCAGATTGCCTCCTGTTGTATCGCTCTGTAAAGAGTTTCCTATCATCATATCAATTTATTCACAACTTTGGAAGAAAAGAAATGGTCGACTTCACTTACTGTATCGGAATATCGAAATGATAATGTTACAGCGGGAAAAAACTTGTAATTTTAGATTTTTTTTTCTCTCCCCTTTTTAGGTCTACATTCACGTGGCTACACAATGACAGGTGTTTATAACCTGGGCTGAACTTTCAATGTTCATTACTTATGAAAATATTCACAGCAGCATAAATATGAATTTTTAGTAAACGGCTCCTGGGTCGACCCAGCCCCAATTGGGTACCAGAGCAACTGTGGGAAGGTTAAGGCGGCCGGCGTGATGCTGACCACATCACCCCTAGTGTGCCGATGGTCAAGAAAATATGATCTAACACCATATTCCCAATAGGCCTATGCCTCAATGGGCGTGTAACGGGATCCTTTACCTTTTTTTTTTCCATGTCATGTCGCCCCTGAACCGGCATTACCAAATGAGGCCCTGTAAGGGATATTTTCTAACACAAAACGTATCGATTCATTTGGGACCGCTATTCGGAGGAGTGCCCATATTTGTATCTAAGGTCTTTTTTCCAGCGATACCGGTATCGCTGGAAAAAGGACCTTAGATACAAATATGTGCTACTGTATTTGTAGCTAATTTTGAAAGTCGCGATTGGGTCCTTTTTTCCAGCGATACGGGTTTGGCCGCCATTTTCGGGCTAACCTTAGTTGTCGTCACTCTCTATATACAGGGCACTATCTAGAACGAAACACAATTATATACAGCTGGCATGAATTTCATTTTACATAAGCAGAAAGAGAAATAGAAAAGGAAGCTTTACAATTTCAATTCCATTTTATAACACAATTGAAATTGTCTTTGGCTGCTGTAGAACTCGAGGTTCGATCGATATACATGGCGGAGGAAGCTTTGGGCTGGTTGAAACTTAAATGAGTGAGTTAAAGAGAGCCTAAATTTGATTTCCTTGCATGGACAAGGTCTAATCATTCGCGTAACGAATAATGCAAAACTTGCGATGACAAGCCGAGATCGGGCGGTTTAGAATAAAATATGTGAAGAAGTACAAACAACGTAATTTTTAGACCCAGAAGGTTTGGAAAGAGAGACAGACGTTCAAGTACATTGAGAAGTGGGGTGAAAAATGTAAGCCTACATAGTGTATTCTTATAACCATTAGCGTCATCATTACGCACTCAGTCATTCTGTCTCCATTAATATACCTACATTCAGTTACACCGCCTCTGCTAACAGACCTACACTTAAGTCATATCGCTTCTATTAACAGGCCACATTAAGTCACACCAAATATATCGATATGCCTAAACTTGATCAGGCCGCGTCATTCAATAGACTAAATTCAGCCATGTTATCTCTATCAACAGACCTACATTCAGTCACACCGTCTCTGCCAACAGATCTACACTTAGTCATACAGCATCTATTAACAGGTCACATTCAGTCATACCATATCTATCGATATGCCTACACTCGATCACATTGTGTCTTTCAATCGATTAAACTCAGTCAGTCGATCAATAGACCTACATTCAGTCACTCTGTCTGCAAACAGACGTAAACTTAGTCATGCCACATCTACTGACAGTCCACATTCAGTCATACCATATATATCGATATGTGTACACTCCATCATGCCGTGTCTCGCTACAGACTAAGTTCAATGATTCTGTTTTTATACCAACAAACTGAGATTTCTGAGTAGTGTTTCAGCGTTGAGTACTCCAGCCAGTCCATCCATTTCCCTCCCTTTTTTTCAAAGGAAGTGGGAGGAGATCAGACTAGCATCAGACGATCCTTTGTCTCCGCTCGCCCACCATTTTGATCTACCCTATTCAACCTAATTGTCGGGTATAATTAAGGTATTTAGTGTCATTTTATTTTCAGTTTGTGTTATGAAATACCTATCCTTATTTGCAATTGATTGCTGTTGGTGGCGATAGTTCATATTAAAATTTGTTGTTTTCTTCTTCTTCTTCTTCTTCCGTCCTTAGCCGCTGACCGACAAAGCAGTCCGTGGCCAATACGCCTAGTGGCGCCTTAGGGCAACAAGAAATTAACTGTTGTTCCGTTACGCCTAGTGGCGTTTATTGGTACAACAACAAATTAATTGTTGTTTCCGTAATCAGAGTGACTAGCAAGAGGGTGATCAGCCCGATGTGGTTGTTTTCTTACTTACTGTTTTTTGGCAGTTTTCACGTGTCGTGTTGTTAGCATTACTTTATTGTTTATCCTTAATTATGAGCAGTTATTAGTTTAATAAATGTGTGGTTTATTATTTTTTTTTTAAATGGTGTGTTTGTTTTTATTCATTGCTTATTATCAATGGTAATCGTCGTCCTATAGGTAGATAATGCCGCTGTGGAGGAAATGTTAGAAATGGTCAACATATTAGGTCCAGCTTCATGAGGTGGGAAGAACAATTTTTGGCATTTTTCTATCAGTTGTTTTCCTTAAATAGTATTACTTTTGTTATTACTACTATTAATTTTGTCACTGTTATTACGCCAATCCACATGTCTATATTTAATATATCTACCATGTGTTTAATATATCTACCGGTTTATCTATCCTATCTGTTTGTCTATTTAAATATCTACCTATCTATCTGTCTAATTTATGTTTTATCTTTATTTTAGCTGTCCGTCTATCCATCTAATTTAATAGTTCATAGAACTACAAGGCATTACCTGCTTTGGAACCCCCAGCGTAAGAAAAACAGAGGAAGGAAAACACACACGCGGAGAAGAGAAATAAACAAGATAAAGAAGACATGGAAACATATTGAAAAGTTGGGACACATGAACGAAGAAGAACAGATGGGACACATGAACGAAGAAGAACAGATGGGACACATGAACGAAGAACAACAGATGGGACACATGAACGAAGAACAACAGATGGGACACATGAACGAAGAACAACAGATGGGACACATGAACGAAGAAAAACAACAGATGGGACACATGAACGAAGAACAGATGGGACACATGAACGAAGAACATGTGGGACACATGAACGAAGAAGAACAACAGATGTGACACATGAACGAAGAACAGATGGGAAACATGAACGAAGAAGAACAACAGATGTGACACATGAACGAAGAACAGATGTGACACATGAACGAAGAAGAACAGATGGGGCACATGAACGAAGAAGAACAGATGGGGCACATGAACGAAGAACAGATGGGAAACATGAACGAAGAAGAACAACAGATGGGACACATGAACGAAGAAGAACAGATGGGACACATGAACGAAGAACAGATGGGACACATGAACGAAGAAAAACAACAGATGGGACACATGAACGAAGAACAGATGGGACACATGAACGAAGAAGAACAGATGGGACACATGAACGAAGAAGAACAACAGATGGGACACATGAACGAAGAACAGATGGGACACATGAACGAAGAAGAACAGATGGGACACATGAACGAAGAAAAACAACAGATGGGACACATGAACGAAGAACAGATGGGACACATGAACGAAGAACATGTGGGACACATGAACGAAGAAGAAAAACAGATGTGACACATGAACGAAGAACAGATGGGACACATGAACGAAGAACAGATGGGACACATGAACGAAGAACAGATGGGACACATGAACGAAGAAGAACAACAGATGTGACACATGAACGAAGAACAGATGGGAAACATTAACGAAGAAGAACAACAGATGTGACACATGAACGAAGAACAACAACAGATGGGACACATGAACGAAGAACAACAACAGATGGGACACATGAACGAAGAACAGATGGGACACATGAACGAAGAACAGATGGGACACATGAACGAAGAACAGATGGGACACATGAACGAAGAAGAACAACAGATGGGACACATGAACGAAGAACAGATGGGAAACATGAACGAAGAAGAACAACAGATGGGACACATGAACGAAGAACAGATGGGACACATGAACGAAGAAGAACAACAGATGGGACACATGAACGAAGAACAGATGGGACACATGAACGAAGAACAGATGGGACACATGAACGAAGAAGAACAACAGATGGGACACATGAACGAAGAACAGATGGGAAACATGAACGAAGAAGAACAACAGATGTGACACATGAACGAAGAACAGATGGGACACATGAACGAAGAAGAACAACAGATGGGACACATGAACGAAGAACAGATGGGACACATGAACGAAGAACAGATGGGACACATGAACGAAGAACAGATGGGACACATGAACGAAGAAGAACAACAGATAAAGCACATGAACGAAGAACAACAACAGATGGGACACATGAACGAAGAAGAACAACAGATGGGACACATGAACGAAGAACAGATGGGACACATGAACGAAGAACAGATGGGACACATGAACGAAGAACAGATGGGACACATGAACGAAGAAGAACAACAGATGGGACACATGAACGAAGAACAACAGATGGGATACATGAACGAAGAACAGATGGGACACATGAACGAAGAACAGATGGGGCACATGAACGAAGAAGAACAACAGATGGGACACATGAACGAAGAAGAACAGATGGGACACATGAACGACGAAGAACAACAGATGGGACACATGAACGAAGAAGAACAACGGATTGAACAAATGAACGAAGAAGAACAACGGATGGGACAAATGAACGAAGAACAACAGACGGGACAAATGAACGAAGAAGAAGAACCGATGGGATGGGACAGGACAGGGACCCTTGGCGTATATTCTTCTAGGATGTGTGCTTCTCAAGAAGCTGATAAGTACTTATGATCCATTTCATCTATATAATTATTTTATTTATCTATTCAGTCAGCCAGTAAGTACCCAGCCAGCTAACCTGTATTCTCTACCGACAGTCCAAAAATTAACTATCATTTGGGTATTTGTTTACGGCTCTTCTTCACTTCATTCTTGTCATCTCATTCCTCTTCCCTTTTTGTGCTGTTTATATAAATTCCGTCCCCGATGAAGACCTGATTGTCGTAACGTAAACGTGTGCCTTTATACAATTATCCATAACCTATTACTTCATCATTCTCCGCTGCTATTTAATTTATAACGCAAGTCCCCGTTATGTTCTTATTTTTTCACTGCCAGCTTTTTCTACCTTCGCCTACTTTCGACTATGTTACCAAACAAAACAAAAAAGTCTTCTTATTTCTTCTTCTTCGTACACACTCAGACGTCTACTTAATGTTTTCCAAGAAAGCCGTGGTCAGTTTGAGGCTATTTGAAACTCCGTAGAGCTTTTCCACGAATCGTACTAGTGTCGGCCATATGCACTTTCCCTGTTCCGAATATGTTGGGCAACTCTGAAGCAGATGTTCAGCAGTCATTTTATCAGTGCCACAGTTACACTGGTCGATAGTTCCTATCTTTAGCTTGTTGAATAGATGGTATCTCAATCTGTTGTGGCCAGTGCGGAGTCTGAAGATTACCACTTATTCTCTTCTGGTGAGCTGGTAGTATGCATTATTTTGAGTTTTACCTGGATGCTCTACATCCCATTTTGTTTCTGTATCTGACTCTGATAAAGCTCTTTGCTTCCTCGAAAGTTATGCTTGCATCAGGCTGAGGTAGATTTCCACTTTCCTTTCTCTTTTCATTTTATTTCAATGTCTCAAAACTGATTAAGACTGCGATGAGAGAAGCCAGCTGTGCTAACTGCACGCTGATTAGATCTGTCAAGGATTCCTGTAGTGTAAGATCAGACTACAGAAAACAGACTTTCTTCTCTTTTTGTCTCCTAGTAGTAATCTCTGCCCGTCATAAATGACTGTGGGGATGATGCACCCTTAAGATGATAGCCCTCGGCTGTAATTTTTTTTTTTTTGGGGGGGGGGGGGGGGGGGGGTGTTAGTGTTCCTATTCTCTTCTCCTTGTTGCAAGAGCTTCTTTTCGCCTAATCTGGTGGCGCCGTAAGGAGCATCTCTACTTGGTGAGATCGGCAGCTTCGTCCTCCTAGGTCGGTGGATTTATGTCCAGTGCCTTAATGTCGTTCTTGCAAAAAATCACTGATACTGATACTCAACTGCAGTCGCCCGGCTGTTCTTTTGCCGTCTGCCAGTTGTCGGTAATATCTTCAAGCATGCAACAATCTTCCATGCGGCGGACATAGCCAAGCCAGCGTAGTCTGCGCTGTCTATGCAGTGTATACATGCTTTGAAGACAGCACGTGACAAAACCTCGACATTTGTTACTTTTTCCACCCACAAAAAACAGAGGATTCATATATTTTCCCCTATTATCACATTTTATACACTAACATCATAATTAATGTTGCATTACGGGATTGTCTGTTGTTACTGCCAACTTTCTCGTTGCGTGGCACCAACGATGCCCCGCGGCAGTCTGCAGTAAGCGTGTGTCGTAAATTTATTTTGAGAGAAAAGAGTCGTAGAAATAGTGGTCCGGTTTAGAGTGGAAAATGATGATGGAAAGCTCAGTGATAGAAAATGTAGAGATTTAATAGTTACTTCACAGCGTGCTGGAGGAGAGTAAAGACAGACTCATTTACGACAAATCGTGTCTCTCAATCTTCTCTTTCACTCTCCTGGTCAAACAATTTTTTGCCAGTTTTCCAGACTCGCATCTGCGCGCACACCGATTCGGTGTTTTCAAACACACACACGACGTTGATACAAACTATATTAAACGAATAGGGGAAAAGTTGGGCTTTGGGTATATCCAACACACAGAACTAAATGAGTTTAGGTGATTTTATTCACTTTAACATCAATCACTAAAAATATCAGATATTACATAAATTATCATAAGTACACAAATGCAAATAACAAGTTTGGGAGGGGGTGAAGAAGATTGGTATCGACTAAGCCCTTCCCGCTCATTAGACAAAGACAAACCCAGTCCAGAGATAGATAATATCAGGAACACGGGTACGTTAACCTAACAGTAAAGTTAATTACTCTGAAAGAGGTGTTACCAAGTTAGGTATAAGTGATAGACAAAAAAACCTGTTCTTCCCAGCTGTTCTTCCCTTTACTAAGCAAATGGAAAGGAGTGGTTTTAAACAGAGTTAACAAATTATCAACTATCCCACTTAAAGGAACAATGTAGGGTATACAGAAAAGATATATGTTAGCAGGTAAGCAAGTTAACAAAATGGTCACACAAAAGAATTAATTTCCTGTCATTCATACACGCGCTAGCAAAGGCCTTCACTCATCTTGCTCTCACTTACCGATTGTGAAAAAATCTTGCACTCCATAGAATAACACAACAGCAGTTACACCTCAACTAAATGTATAAGTGTTTGTTCAAGTTCTAGCCCCAGATTATCGGGTAGGCGGTCAGCACATAAAAGGGTCCCGTAATCGCTGGAAAATGAATCTGTAGTTGTGTCTCTTTTCTTAATAACAGTTTCTATGGGAGGGCACGGTCTCTGATACCGGGGTGAGGATGGTGTGGTCTATTTGACTATGCCGCGGATAATAAAATTCTTACGCGTGCTGGTACACTTTATCCGTGAGGTATGGTTTAAGTCCAGTGAGAAAACTAGTCACATCACTGTTCAGGAAATTATGAATTATCTCTCTGTGTCAGTAAACTAACAAAGCTCGGGCCAGTGTTCTTCTTCCCGTTACGACTTAAGTTGTTTGATGGTGCGTTAAATTTGTCTTTGGGTGTGCTTTCTTTGCTATAAGTTAGATAGCGGAATTCCAAACATAGAATCGCCTCAAAGATTAAAAATTTACACAGTCTCAACAAGTTCTGCGTCAGGGGAACTCTACACACTGTTTATGCTTTGCTTTGCTTAGATTGATTTCTTTATTGCTTTCTTAATGCTGGGATCGCACAGGTTACGATCACTCTGTATGAAAGAAAAAAAAGACATGTAATATACCGAAAACAAATAACCTTCTAAAGCGCGATGAATTTCCCGTTAAGCCTATTATATATATGCTCGCGTATTTAATTATGTATTTAATAAACACTGCGCGAATTCTAGTGGTTAAAAACACACATCTATAAAACTAGGACTTAACTGAATTTATTAATTATAAATTCCTTCGCGACTTTAAAAGTTAATTTAAGCATCTATTATCTTTTGAAATAATATAATAGATAGATCATTATATTTAAAACTGGAACTCTTGAGATGGTTTAATTAAATAGATTTAAATTAACACAGAATCCCTTTAAATAGAATGACTGAACTAGACCACTGATCACTTTACACAATATATTATTACCGCTTTGCACAGAAATAGAAATCACTGCAAATATATATAAAATCCAGGGGAAAATCTATAACAAGATTTCAATAAAGCTAGTGCTTCTGTAAAGGTCTGGCCAGCGAGTGATAACGTGTCTAGTTCTACATGGTCTATTTAGCTAAAATGAAATGTAAGTTGAGTGGGACATGATAAACTTGACAACTTATTTGATCTCACGAACTTTTGGGGATCTGACCGCCAAATCAAGAGAAGAAGCCGCCCCCTGGTCTTCGTATCCGCTCGCTGCTGCCCGTTTCGCTTTCCCCCGTTCGCTCGGTTCCTCGATTGACACCGAGACGCGAAATTAGCGGCAAGCAACTGCGTCTCGTATCAGGGAAAACTACTGTCTTTGATAGCGCCGATAGTCTCCCCTAAGATCCCTCGGTCTGTCTCTTTGATCTCGTCGCTGTATCCTACATGAGTCCCGGTGGAATGCGTTCTGGCAAACGAAAAGTTACAACAAATGTTCAGGGGTTCTAATGTTATGAAAAGCTAAGGGTCCCTTTAAATCATCCATCATATCAGGGAAAATTCACTTGTCAAACTAGACGTACGTCACAATCGTCCCCACTTTTAGACATGAAACCATTTTTCATGTTTTCATTTTTGACAATGGAGGTGACCTGATTGGTGATTTTAGGATGAGTGGTATCTTCAGTTTGCTCTTCTTCCTCTGTAGACCAGTTTCTACTCAGAAAATCAGCCCCGACATTCTGTCTTCCCGGAATATATTCCACTTTGAAAGAATAGACGCTTAGAAGGAGGGCCCAACGCATGATCCTAGCGTTAAATTCTTTATTGGCACCAAGAAATGCTAACGGAGCGTGGTCTGTTTGCACCGTGAACGATGTACCATAAAGAAACTCATGATGGCGTCTGATACCGTCAATCAGAGCAAGACATTCCCTTTCAACTACGCTGTAGTTCCGTTCCGCTTTATTTAATTTCCGACTGCCATAGGCAACTGGAAATAGCATGTTCAGGTCACTGTCATCGGCTTGAAGCAGTGTTGACCCGATGCCCTGACCTGACGCGTCGACTCTCAGTACAAAAGGTTTCTTGAGGTCAGGCAACCTCAAAATGGGGTATGCAGACAACTGTCCTTTCAAAGTGCTATACGCGTGTTCGCACTTTTGATCCCATATGACCTTATCAGGACAACCTTTCTTTGTGAGGTCAGTCAGAGGTGCCGTCAGTCCGTTGAAGTTCTGGATGTACTTCTGATAGTATGCACATAGCGATATGAAGGAACGTACGTCTTTCTTCGTTCGGGGTCTTTTTGCTGCCACTATTTTCTCCACGTTCTTCTTAATAGGCCAACTGCATCCGTGAGAAATAGTGTGCCCCAGGAAGTCTAACTGTTCAAACCCGATGAGACATTTGCTAGGTCTGGCTGTGAGACCCGTTTCCTGTAGTCTCCTGAGGAGCATAGCAACCGTAGCAATATGTTCTTCATAGGTTTCCGATGCAATTAAGATGTCATCCATGAAATTATGGATATGGGGACTTTGCAAAGGTTCTAGAAGCTTCCTCATCATCCTGGTGAACACTCCTGGTGCGTTATGCAAACCGAACGGCATCACGTTAAATGTGTAATGTCCTTCACTAGTGCTGAAAGCTAACAAAGGTTTAATTTCCTCCTTGACTGGTATTTGATAATAACCTTTACTGAGGTCAATCTTGGAGAAGATCTTAGCTTTGCTGAGCTTGGTGAACAACTCAGAAACAGTTTGGAGAGGTTCGGGCTGGAATTCCGTTACAGCGTTTAGCAACCTGTAATCAATGCACAGCCGAACTTCCTTATTGGGCTTCTGCAACAGCACTACGCTCGAGCTGTAAGGAGATGTAGACTCACTGATAATTCCTGCCTGACGCAGCTTGTCTATTTCTCCGCGAAGTGCATCAGCTTTAGCGTACGGGATGGGGTAAACTCTGGTTTGAACAGGGGTCTCGTTTGTTAATTTCATATCAAATTCAATGAGATTTGTTCGACCAGGTACATCCGTTAAAACTGCACTGTACTGTTTTAGTAGAGCCCTAGTTTCTGTTTGTTGTTCTGGTGAGAGATTGTCGCCGAACTTGACATCTTTAAAGGATTCTGTGGGTTGCAGTGGATACTCCATGCAACCATCATCATCTTCCTCGTCTTCCGTTGCTATGGCGACAGCCAGGAGATGCTCGGAGGATGGCACCGGTCTTTCCAAATATTTCTTTAGCAGATTTACGTGGAAGACCTTCTCCTTTCCTTTGATGGAGATCTTGTAGTTGGTACGTGAGATCTTTTTAAGGACGGTAAACGGTCCTTGCCATCCGATGCGAAGTTTATTGCTTCCGGTTGGAAGTAGCAATAGGACTTTCTCCCCTGGTTGTAGTTCTCTCTCTTTTGCAGCTTTGTTGTATCTTTTAGTAATTTTAGCGCGGGCTTTCTTAAGGTTGGTAGTAGCTAGATCCCATCCTAGCTTTAGCCTTTCCTTAAGCTCAGATACATACTTGCTTGCAGAGACGACTGTCTCGTCAGCCTTCTGGTCTGTCAGGGACCGAAGTAAGGCTTCTAGTGGCCCCTTAATAGGTCTGCCAAATAAAAGTGTAGCTGGCGCAAAACCCGTAGACGCTTGGGGTACCTCTCGGTAGGCGAATAAGGCAGCCGATATATATTGGTCCCAGTCTTCCGGTTTCTCCTGACCCAGCTTACGTAACATCATGGTGAGGGTACCGTTAAAACGTTCCACGAGCCCATTTCCGGCCGGATGGTAGGGACTTGTGTGTGGATATGTTTGGCCCTCAAGATCTTAAAGATCTCCTCCATTAACAGGCTACGGAATTGGGATCCATTGTCCGTCAAAACTTGTTGAGGGAATCCCAACCGTGTAAAAATTTGCACAAGGGCTTCTGCGACATGCTTGGAATTAGTGCATGGTAGCGGTACGGCTTCGGCCCACATAGTGCAAGTGTCAACTAAGGTCAGGATGAACCTGTTCCTTCTTTTGGTCTTTTCCAGAGGACCAATAATGTCGACAGCAACCCGTTCAAATGGAGTCCCTACTATTGGCATTTGCCCCATAGGTACTGGGGGTGTCAAGTGCTTGGGTGCTACCCGTTGGCACTGGGCGCAGGATTTCACGTACCTGACAATGTCAGAGTTCATTCCTGGCCACCAATAGTGGTTTTTTATTCGCTGAATAGTGGCGTTTTGTCCCATGTGTCCGCTAAAGGGAAGAGAGTGCCCCATTTCTAAGATCTGGTTTCTGTACTGCGTCGGTACTAGGAGCTGGTTATTCCCCGTGTCCGGGTTGCCCGTTCTACGATACAATACACCATCCTTAGAAAAGATGTCTCCGTTGTGTCTGGGGTCCTTAGCCATGGGCAGTTTTTTAAAGCAGGGCGCCAGAGTAGGGTCCTTTTTGTTGCGCCTCCTTCAGTTCATTCGGCAACAAGTTTGGCGCAGGCTCCCTCTCCTTCTTGGCTTGCCCTCTTGTGGTTACCGCTGCCACAATCGGCTCCTTAGGTCTCCCAATGAACACATATCTACATCCCAGGATAACTGGGTAGATCGGATCATCCATTATGGCCGCTTTAATAACTCCTCTGACAAAGTCAGAGTGTATTTCTACCAGTGCGATAGGAAGCGTCCTGGGTGCATCACTCCTGAAAACTCCACTAAGTTTGACGGTTTCCTCTGTCTCCTGACCGGGTTTGACTAGGTGCCTAGCGACAATACAATCAAAACTTAATCCAGTGTCAAAAAGACAAGTAGTGGAGGTACCGTTCAAAATTACAGTTCCTCGAGTTGAGGGTCGGTCCCCCTCAGGTTGAGAATCACTGACATTGACTCTACCTTTCGAGGCTGTATGCAAACATCCAATGCGGTTTGCACCGGTTTGTTTGCCCTGATCAGACGTTCCTGGTGTAGGGGTCTTCCCTTTTCCTTGACCTTGGTGGCCGCGCTGCCACGTAGGCTTGTTGGGTTGATCAGAATTGTTGTTGGGGGGGTATCGGGTTTTGTAGAATTTCGATTTTTCCTGGGGAGGTTTCTGGGTATTGTTATCTCGTTGGTTATAATGTTGAGAGGAAGTGGAAGAATAGGATGCCTGTTCTAGATTCTGTTTTCGAGATGGCTCATCGGTGGGTTTACGTTTAGTGCTGGGAAGTTCGGCCATTGCATTGCTATAGCGTTCGGCTTTATTGAGTATGTCTTCAAGCCTGACTGCCCCCTGTTCCGCCAAAAATCTACGTGTTTCATTCGACAAAGTGGATTTTATCTGCTCCACAAGAACAAGTTCGAGGAGTCCCTCATATGAAAGAGGTAGGTCAGATAATTCAATGCACTTTGTCAGATAACCCGTGAGACGTGAAGAGAACTGGGGAAATGTTTCCGTGCTCTCTTTTCGGCTGTTTCTGAACAACTGCAGAAACTTTCGGGCAGTCATCTCAAACTGCTGTAGTAAGGCCTTTTTCAACATGTCGTAATCATGTTGATTCGGTCCCAGCTTTGTGTACACGTCATAAGCATTGCCTTTCAGTGACGTTGAAAGTTTGAGCGCCCAGCGGGTACTCTCTAACCCATAAAGATTCGCGAGTCTCTCTCGAATTTTTCTAGGTAGCTGTCAATTTTTTCGTTAGGGCTAGGAAAAGATTCTAAAGAAAACGACATAGCAGTTAATTGGGCAGATTGAGTACTGGAGAGGTCCATTGATTGAGACTGGGGCGAAGACGGCTCTCCGTTAGTCGAAGTAGAGGCGCCCCGACTCTCTAGAGCCTTAAGCGCCAGTTGATGCTGTCTTTCCTTGTCTCTCTCTCTCTCTCTGCGAGTTTCCATCTCTGCTTCAATTTTCTTCTGTTCCAAAAGACGTTCTTCCGCTTCTTTCTTATCTGCCCTCTCCTGGGCTTCTCTCCTCTCTGTTCTTTCTTTCTCTTCCTTCCTCTCAGCTTCGGCTCTCTGTTGCTTCGCCTTCCTCTCAGCTTCGGCTCTCTGTTGCTCCGCGTCATATATTTCCAATTCCTGGTTAATAAACGCGTTTGCAGCTTCTGCATCTAATCCTGCCTCTTTCGCTTCCAGCCTCAAGATGGACCTCATCTTTATCCTCTCTGCCATTGTTAAAGAATAAGATGAAGTATGCTTAGAGAACTAGTAAGAAGAAACGCGAAAGGGAGGAACTCTGAACCGCTACGAGAAAAAAAAAAAAAAAAACACAAGTATAAATTTACCTGTGTTACCTCCTACCTGTACTGTGCAAACTTATCGCTGCTATTATCTGGCAATTAAGGCTCTAAACGCAAGCGACTATGCCACTAAATGGTAAGTTACACTGGAAAAGAATCTACTTTTACTAACAGTAGAGAAAAATTTATATTAAAACAATTTAAAAGGAAAAAAAAAAATTTCCCCTAAATTTTAAATCTCTGACAACAAACTCCGTCCCTAAAGTCAATTATTGAGATGAGACGTTGTTAACTTAATTTTTCAAAATCAGAACAATCCGTCTT
This sequence comes from Oreohelix idahoensis, assembly GCA_024509875.1. NCBI lineage: Eukaryota > Metazoa > Mollusca > Gastropoda > Stylommatophora > Oreohelicidae > Oreohelix > Oreohelix idahoensis. Next base: position 36,571 of record JAMPIV010016399.1, read on the forward strand.
TAGCTAAGCTCAACTCTTTTTGACTTCAAAAACCTTAGTGACTGTAAAACAATCACGCAATCCCAGCAACTTTTATAAAGAAAGAAATATAATTATCTCCGCCAGAGGATAATTAAAATAGCAAATATATTTGTTTATCTGTACTTTCTACTGCTGTGGAGAGAAAACAACCTGTAAATATGCTGTGTGGACAACCCAAATACTTAAAGAACGTTTCTCTAGGGGTGTAATTATTTATTTATTTCCCTAATTCACAAAGACAAATCATTCACACTCTACCTAGTTAGACCCAAACTAAATCAGACTCAAAATATCTTTAACCCGGCTATGCGATTGCCTCAAATGTAGCTCAAGATCCCAGAACCAGCCCACAAATATGTGTGCATCAAATGTATCTCAAAATTATCCCAGACGAGCCGGCCAAATATTGTCGTAAATTTATTTTGAGAGAAAAGAGTCGTAGAAATAGTGGTCCGGTTTTAGAGTGGAAAATGATGATGGAAAGCTCAGTGATAGAAAATGTAGAGATTTAATAGTTACTTCACAGCGTGCTGGAGGAGAGTAAAGACAGACTTATTTACGACAAATCGTGTCTCTCAATCTTCTCTTTCACTCTCCTGGTCAAACAATTATTTGCCAGTTTTCCAGACTCGCATCTGCGCGCACACCGATTCGGTGTTTTCAAACACACACACGACGTTGATACAAACTATATTAAACGAATAGGGGAAAAGTTGGGCTTTGGGTATATCCAACACACAGAACTAAATGAGTTTAGGTGATTTTATTCACTTTAAACATCAATCACTAAAAATATCAGATATTACATAAATTATCATAAGTACACAAATGCAAATAACAAGTTTGGGAGGGGGTGAAGAAGATTGGTATCGACTAAGCCCTTCCCGCTCATTAGACAAAGACAAACCCAGTCCAGAGATAGATAATATCAGGAACACGGGTACGTTAACCTAACAGTAAAGTTAATTACTCTGAAAGAGGTGTTACCAAGTTAGGTATAAGTGATAGAAAAAAAAAACCTGTTCTTCCCAGCTGTTCTTCCCTTTACTAAGCAAATGGAAAGGAGGTGGTTTTAAACAGAGTTAACAAATTATCAACTATCCCACTTAAAGGAACAATGTAGGGTATACAGAAAAGATATATGTTAGCAGGTAAGCAAGTTAACAAAATGGTCACACAAAAGAATTAATTTCCTGTCATTCATACACGCGCTAGCAAAGGCCTTCACTCATCTTGCTCTCACTTACCGATTGTGAAAAAATCTTGCACTCCATAGAATAACACAACAGCAGTTACACCTCAACTAAATGTATGAGTGTTTGTTCAAGTTCTAGCCCCAGATTATCGGGTAGGCGGTCAGCACATAAAAGGGTCCCGTAATCGCTGGAAAATGAATCTGTAGTTGTGTCTCTTTTCTTAATAACAGTTTCTATGGGAGGGCACGGTCTCTGATACCGGGGTGAGGATGGTGTGGTCTATTTGACTATGCCGCGGATAATAAAATTCTTACGCGTGCTGGTACACTTTATCCGTGAGGTATGGTTTAAGTCCAGTGAGAAAACTAGTCACATCACTGTTCAGGAAATTATGAATTATCTCTCTGTGTCAGTAAACTAACAAAGCTCGGGCCAGTGTTCTTCTTCCCGTTACGACTTAAGTTGTTTGATGGTGCGTTAAATTTGTCTTTGGGTGTGCTTTCTTTGCTATAAGTTAGATAGCGGAATTCCAAACATAGAATCGCCTCAAAGATTAAAAATTTACACAGTCTCAACAAGTTCTGCGTCAGGGGAACTCTACACACTGTTTATGCTTTGCTTTGCTTAGATTGATTTCTTTATTGCTTTCTTAATGCTGGGATCGCACAGGTTACGATCACTCTGTATGAAAGAAAAAAAAAGACATGTAATATACCGAAAACAAATAACCTTCTAAAGCGCGATGAATTTCCCGTTAAGCCTATTATATATATGCTCGCGTATTTAATTATGTATTTAATAAACACTGCGCGAATTCTAGTGGTTAAAAACACACATCTATAAAACTCGGACTTAACTGAATTTATTAATTATAAATTCCTTCGCGACTTTAAAAGTTAAATTAAGCATCTATTATCTTTTGAAATAATATAATAGATAGATCATTATATTTAAAACTGGAACTCTTGAGATGGTTTAATTAAATAGATTTAAATTAACACAGAATCCCTTTAAATAGAATGACTGAACTAGACCACTGATCACTTTACACAATATATATTACCGCTTTGCACAGAAATAGAAATCACTGCAAATATATATAAAATCCAGGGGAAAATCTATAACAAGATTTCAATAAAGCTAGTGCTTCTGTAAAGGTCTGGCCAGCGAGTGATAACGTGTCTAGTTCTACATGGTCTATTTAGCTAAAATGAAATGTAAGTTGAGTGGGACATGATAAACTTGACAACTTATTTGATCTCACGAACTTTTGGGGATCTGACCGCCAAATCAAGAGAAGAAGCCGCCCCCTGGTCTTCGTATCCGCTCGCTGCTGCCCGTTTCGCTTTCCCCCGTTCGCTCGGTTCCTCGATTGACACCGAGACGCGAAATTAGCGGCAAGCAACTGCGTCTCGTATCAGGGAAAACTACTGTCTTTGATAGCGCCGATAGTCTCCCCTAAGATCCCTCGGTCTGTCTCTTTGATCTCGTCGCTGTATCCTACATGAGTCCCGGTGGAATGCGTTCTGGCAAACGAAAAGTTACAACAAATGTTCAGGGGTTCTAATGTTATGAAAAGCTAAGGGTCCCTTTAATCATCCATCATATCAGGGAAAATTCACTTGTCAAACTAGACGTACGTCACAGCGTGGACCGGTGAAGATTGAAAGACAGCGGAAGATTTAAGCAAGAATGATTGATCGCGACAGGAAGCTGTAGCAGAGTGGTGATGAGGATGTGAATAATTACCTATATTTGATTATACAGCCTCATTTAAAACCACTGTCGATAATTGATTTCTTGTAGGTTTAAATCAGATTAGTTTTTAGCTTACAAGAATCTTTTAACTCAGTGATCAATCTCCCCCCCCTTCGTCGTTTGTTTTCTTCGTGCAAATAACACTTTTTTCGCCTCATTCTTTTGACCTTCCACTTGTTTGTGAGTTACTGCTGTGAAGGGTAAAACAGAGTACAAATAGATGAGAGGGGAAGTTTTACAAACTTAAAACAAGTGTTTTTGTTTCGTTTCTCAGTAAATCTTTTCCCCATATTACTTTGTGAAAAAGAAAATTTTACAACGTGCTTGTGCATATCTATTCTGTCTACTAAATAATTTAGCGGTCCACCAATGCTGGAATCTTTTTTATGGTTTGCATATGTTCTTGTCATCTTCCATTCTTTCCAAAAGAACACAAAATATTACATATTCCTAACATAAATAATGAAGGAAACCTGAGCCTTGTGAGTAGTGAATAAATAAATGTTCACATTACTAGACACAAGTATTTCGGCCTTTGATTGGTGCTACGACCCGTTTTGCACACTGGATAGACACTGGTATTTGAAGGCTATGTGGTGCGCACAAAGGTGTCGGTACGATTGTTTCTATGTGTGGTTAGGAAATGATGCGTCTTTGTTTGGTATAGCAACAGTTTAGTTTTTAATTAGCGTCCTCTGGTACCCGACGTGTTTGAGTTTATGCTGAACATCTGATGTGACAAGGTGTTCTACGTGTTCATGGAAATCTTAAAGCATAAAAGGATGTACATGATATACTTGGAAGTATTTACCGCTGTATCTATGTATAACGGAATATGGAGTGAGCATAAATAAGATTTTATTGTCTCAACTATTATTACTTAAGGAATATTGAAATAACGCCCCACAAACGAACAAGTGTCATGTAATGTAAAGAATACATTTGATTAAGGAGATGTACAGGAGTACAAAGTATTTGCATAAATTGCCAGGACTATAGATAAACATATGACACGTATTTGTATTTCTGTGAAACAAATCTGTTTGAAAAGCCAAAGAGGAAAATTAAATGATGTTATACATTCGAGGAAGTTGAGTTCAATTCCTAGACATTTTCAATGTGGCCAAGATTTGGAGTTGTGATATTGCTCAGTTATAAATCAAAGTTGGGTTGTTAAATACACGAACACTCGACCCTGCAAGAATTGGTTTATACTTGGTAGACAAGTTATATTCGTGATTGAGTCTTTAAATGTCTGGGTCGTTCACGGGTCTTACATACCGTAGTTGTGTAGGTGTGAGAATGGCCTCTGCCAAAGAAGCACTTTTTTGAGGAGCTAAATTGGCTGTGCGTCCTTGCACGATTTACTTTCACAAATTGGCGATGTCGCGGATCGTATGGCCATTGGTTGAATTCCCGGTAAGCCTATCACCTATATTTCTTTTCTGTTCTCTGGTGTCCTCCTTTCTATCCAACGAAAGCCTGTTAATTACCTTTATTTATTTACCTATATATTTTTTATATCTGACAGGTCATATTTGAGTTGTTTTGAAGTCTATGTTTCTCTACGCCTCTGCTATATTATCCGGACGATTCCACCTTACTATATTTGAATAAATTACTACAGAAACTGCTGGAAAGAGCACGTGAATTATTTGGTGCACGCTTCCTGGTGACCATCTGTAGTGGTGGATCCACGTTCTATAGGGAGCGATTTGGTGATTCCAAATCCAAGCATTCTAATCAATCGGTATCCTTTAGCTCCGCAAGGAGCATAGGCCTTCAACAAACACATACCACGAACTCCTGTCACGTGCAATCAGCTCAAGTTCTTTCCACGTCTTCCTGGCCATTTTCTCTTCTGTCTACAGTTCTTTTCTCCGTGTTTTTCGCAATGCTATCTACAGGTTTACCTCAATGCGTGGTCCAATCCATCGCCAGCGTCATCTTCTCATCTCTTTGCACAGCCATTACCCGTCGGACCCCGGTCAGTTCCACACCGGCGACACTGTGACACCATCTCAATCGTTCTATTCCAATTAAGCACCCATTTATGAATGTCTGTTGCTTTTTGGGTGTTGTTTTTGTTGTTCTCCGCGATCAAGAGCGATACATCAAGAATGACCCGACATTTGAGCCGAAGACTCATATTTTGTGTTGGACCTGACCTCTGCCGACGTCTACATGCTTGAATATGAAACATCGCCCGTTAACTCCCGGGGTAATACTGGGGAGCAAGGAATAAGGTTGCTTAATCGTACCAAGCATGTCATTCAAGGCAATTAATTTAAGGTACATACTTTATGTATGTACCCAAGGGACTCCTTGGGGATGGGAGTGGCTAAAAGTTATGGCAACGGCCTCTAATTCGTAAGATACCGGATCGGTTCCCACTACAGGGAATATGGAAAAATTTACAAAATTAGGAAATCTACCCCGACACAAAAATATTTATAGAATGTGTGATTCCTTTATACGCAAATTGGGATTCTCGCCGGTGCTACGGAGTTCGATAATGTGCTGAGATCATCCTGGTGTGATCTAAGGGAGGAGATCGAAACACTGATAGGACTGTCCGTGTGCAATGAAGATGGTACTTAAAACTAACAACCAAAACCAAACATATACCCCAGGTCCTGAGCTTGGTACGTTTTTATAGCTTGGTTACCTTCACGTGTTGGCACAGAAAGGTAGAGATGCTACAAACCTACCAACTAACAACCAAAACCAAACATATACTCCAGGTCCTGAGCTTGGTAAGTTTTTATAGCTTGGTTACCTTCACGTGTTGGCACAGAAAGAAATGAACGGCAGATTTAAAAAAGAAAAAGAAAGAAAGGTAGAGATGCTACAAACCTACCAAATGTAGGTATAAGTAGCTCTGTGATTAAACGCTAAATTAAAATCACAATAACAGATGAATGAACAGTGGCATGGGATAAAAATCTAACAGGAAGACATGTATATAAGCTGTTCAAATCTCCAATAAGAACTTGTCATGTACCTAGGGAATTAACAATTCTCAGTAATAAAAAATTTTTTTATTTAATTTTCAAACTACAACTTGGGACAAACATTTTAAGAACAGAAGAACATTACTGTGCCGAACGTCTTCTAGACAGTAAAACCGAGCATTGTCTATTAACATATAGGAGGTATGAACAACAAACAATAATATTAGATTATTTCAGGCTTTCGATTAATCTGTAGAATAGGTGATAAGAATAGACAGTATTTAACAAGAACAAAAATTAATATATAATTATTACCGTGGGGATGACAGAAAAATGAAGGTCTAGTAGGGGTCTGGTAACACAAATTACTAATAACAAATAAATATCAACTCATCCCAATTTTTTTTTTTTTTAGATTTTGGAGTAGTTGGCGTTCAGTCTGCATTATGGAATATTTTTTAACACCTTTGTTTTTTGTCATTATGCGCTGATCTCAAGAATCTACAAGTATCTAACTTTCTTGATCCTAGTATCACTTGTTCATTTTTTTTTTTTTTTAATAAATGATATGGTACATAAGCTATCACTTGTTCAGGTTTTTGTTCCTTCCTACGTCAAATTAACGCTGTTTTACACGACATTTAAAAAAAAAAATAATACAGATGCCTATATTTTCTATATCTTCTTCCATTTTGATGAACTGGAATATTTTTCTTCGCTTCCCTTAATCTCTTCAATTGTTTCTCACATGCAGTGTAGGGGTCGTCCACATATAACGTCACGCAGTGAGGGGGTTCAAAATTTTGTGACGTTGTGTGACGAAGGTGGGGTGTGTTGGAAAAACGTGACGTCATTTGTGGACGACATCATATATCAGCGATAGGCAACCCTAAGGCTGTGGAGATCTACTTCAGAAACACTGAGTTCTCTAAAGATCTGCCTTGATAAAATCATGTTTGATTTCAAGTGTCAGAGTATCTGGAATTAGGAATAAATCCAACCTATATGTAACTTTTATCTTTGCCGCACGATCTGCTTCTTGTAATTCCATCAACAGAGCGGTGGAAATTTAAAACTAAATATTTTACCGAATGTTCACTTCAAAGAAAAGATCGCTTTCAATCTTATACAGTTTACGAATAAAGAGAATTTTAGCAAGCTAACTTGCGGGTTTTCACTGCGCATGCGATGAAAGTTCCTTTAAACCTGGGGACACTGTACTTTTAAGAGCCGATGGTGGAGGACAAGTCCCAAATTTACATTGGCTAAAAATTCTTTTCCCCCGACTCCGTTACACATAAATCTACAAAATGCCTTGGGATATACCGTTAGATCAAGATCGACCGGCTGTGGACCCTTAGTCTATATGACAGGTGAATATATGAGGAACAGTAGTTCTTCCCCCTCCCCTCTTACTGTTTTCCGCGCACAGTGTTTAATGTTATTTCTGTGAGACCACTTTAAATACCTTGGAGCTGTTAAAGACTGGTAGAGAGGCATCAAAGAAAAGTTCGTTACCCGGAAGAGCGACAGCTGGGAGACTTTTTCAGGCCATAAATAGAGGATTCTTTAGCAAAAGAGAAATGGGCACGAAGACGTAGATGGCTGTATACGGCTCCACCTATATTCCAGTCTTGACTTATGGATGCGAGTCATGGGCAATAACTACAACCCACAAAAACCATCTCCAAACCTCAGAAATGAGGTATCTGAGGAATGTGACTGAAGTAACAAGAAGAGACATGGTCCGCAACCAGACGATAAGGCAAGGCCTCATAACCCAGGTCCTGCAGACCCAAGTGGAACAGTCCCAACTACGATGGTTTGGCCATGTCTGCAGAATGGGAGAAGATCGACTACCATGACAACAATGTGAAATCATGAGCCAGCAATCGAGACCTCCAGGACGACCCAGAGTTGGTTGGGAGTACAACATTAGACTATCTCTGAAGCACCAAGGACTAGATTGGGACCAGGTCAGGAAGAAAACAGCCAAAAGGATAGTGTGGCTCTCTCTCTCTCTTTCTGACAAACCTCTACGCCCCAAGGTAGAAGAGAAACGACTAAGTAAGTAAGTTTATTTCAGTGCGAGATCTGTACTGTTCATAATGATGTAGGGATGTGAATACTGTGAAAACGTTAATACTAAGCTCCTTTTCTGTGTGAACTCTGCCTTACATGAGATAAGAAAGCAAGTTTAAAAATATAAAAAAAACCATAAGTTGTTACTGTTGTCAAGTACCTGTGATAAGCGGCCCATGCGTGACCAATGTGAAATGGTAACACTCAACTGTTAAAAAATGCAATACACATTTTTACTTAATCGTTACAAAAGTTTATCCAAAGTATCTGGCAAATGTAATTAGCCTTCCCTGATTTGCAAACATTAAAGCAAATGAAAGGATTAAAAAAAAAAGAATTATATCTTGACGCTAAATAAGAAGAACCATTTAAGAACCTACCCTCCTCCCCCCAAGAAAAAACAAACAAATTAACTATTCTCCCTTGTTAACGGCAAATCCCAGAGAACAATTTTTGCAGGTGCAGGTGTCTTCTGCATGGCTTAAAGTCAACTTTCTTTAAGCCCTTTGAACGTCGGTATTTGAATGTTCAAAATCTTCCTGGAATATTAAGTCTCATAAAAATAGTTTATATTATTAATGCCGAAATTATCCAGCATAACTTGAATGCCTACAATGAACTAACCTGGGAAATTAGAGTTTTGTTTATGTTGAATTTTCGCACTAATTTCAAGGTCTTTCCATGTCTTCAGTACACCTTTAATAAACGAGTCCACTTCTCATATCCGTTTTATTGTGATTTTCCTCTTTTTCACCAGACTGTATCACACACGCGCACACTTTAAAATAAAAACAGAGTTGATATAGATGTGACTGAGAAAGAAAGAAAGAAAGAAAGAAAGAAAGAAAGAAAGAAAGAAAGAAAGAAAGAAAGAAAGAAAGAAAGAAAGAAAGAAAGAAAGAAAGAAAGAAAGAAAGAAAGAAAGAAAGAAAGAAAGAGGGAAAGATCTCCCGACGAACAATTCAAAGTCAGCGATATCTATCTAAAACATGCTTTCTCTTATTTATATAGTTTCATGTTCTCCACTTAATTCTCACTTTCTGTCCCTCCTGTCTCTTGTTTGTCTGTCCTTGACGAAGGCCCTGTGGCCGTAACGTAGGTTTTTTCTTGTCCTTTCTCTTTGTAAGACTTATTACTATTTGTGTGTGTGTTTTTTTTTTCATTCTACCGTAGATACCGAGGAGCAAAGAAAAGACCCACCACTGCTTACCAAGCATGTCTGTCGTGGTTGAGTTAAAGTGGTAGAGTATTTGTCAAGTTGGACAATAGTAGTGAAATCGACAAGGGATAGTGGACTGACAGAGTTATAGATTACACACACAGAAAGGTGTAAATAGGAGATGGACTTGAGACAACCTGGAAGAAGATTTACCAAAATGATCTCTCTCTCCAAGCCTCAACTCACTTTTCACTGTCTAAGCATCTCCTGCTCTCACTCTTTTCTCTTATCATACATAGAGATTCTAGTAAAGAGCTAAAAATGTAAATATGGATGAAAGGGTCGGGAACAGCGCATTAATAAATGTGTAAACTTTATTAAAGAAGAAAAGCATGGAATTAATGCATATCATCATACACAGCATAAATTACATCAATAATCAAAATATTCATCAATAGTCATCAATAATCATATACACCAACAATAATGCAAATACACACCCACAAACACACACACCACCAACACTCATAAAACCCTGTAGAACACGGAGAAAATAACTAAGCTGTCCGACAGAGGGTCCGCTTTCGGGGACCAAAGGCGCTAGCTCCAGAAAGTGTCTTACCGATAAATATCCTTCAAGATGACTGAAGTGAAATACCGAACTTTCCTTGTCGGGCTAAACGTTGGTGACCCCTAATTGCGCGAGGGAACACTGGAAGACGTTGTTTATCTCCTGCTGACCAAATACGAACTGAGCGACAGCCTGTCTGTTGTTTTTCGTGGGACCAAATGTGCTAGCTCCAGAAAGTGTATTACTTGTAGATCCTTCGTGAGGGACTAGCCTACAAAACTTTCTTTGTTGGTGCTAAACGTTGGTGACCGCTACTCGCGAGAGGGGGGCTGGAACTCTGTCCATAGATGGCTGCTCATCCGTGCGAGGTTTTAAGTATCCAGAAAATACACCAGAAGAAGTCACTTGAGGACAAAGAGTCCCAGGCGCGCTTATCCGGCGCTAGGCTCGGCTTGGCTGTAAATACTGTTTAAACTGGTTTGGCTGTGGTTTGCTGAGCGCCCCGTTTAGGCACAAAAAGGCGGGTGATATGGAATTCTGCTATAGGCATGCTGAGCGGTTTTGATATTCTGGAAGCCGCAATGCTCTGGCTGGTAATCCAATAGGCGAGTAGAGAACTACTACTGCGTTTGGCGATTCCAGATTTTGCGTTGGCTCCGTTGCACTGCGTGAGCTTAACTTGGCGTTGACAAAAAGGGGTTTTGATTCAGGAACGGGGTTGACGATTTGTTACGCTAGCGGTATTCAGAAACCCTCTAGATCGAAGAGTATATGACTTTCTTCGCCTGACTGGAGTCTGCTCTAGCGATTCGGTCTCCCTGAAACTGAGACCCAAAAAAGACACCTTTTACCTTCAAGCAACGACAAAAACACACTAACTTTATACAGAAAGTTTCGCTCCACTATGGGATTGTAGTTATTGCTATGATAGTTTAGGGCTGTCTTTAACCATGTCTCCTGTTCCTTAAAAATATCAATTATCAACACGCGCCCGCATAGGCTTAATATCTATTGTACATCCATGTACCTGTCAGTAACATGTTCTAACAGCAAAATCTACTCCTCTTCTCCAAAATAAACATACAGCTGAATTGTTATGTTATTCATCTTACAACATTAAATGAATTTACATAAGCAGATTACAGCATGTGACATTACACAAATAAATCGTATGTCCCCTTGGGGAAATATATTAATATTCCACAAAATGAGTACAAAGAAAATGCAATGTTCTTGCTATAATACAGTTGTGACTGAGTCATAAGGTAAAATGTTTTCTATGGCTGGTGGCTGCTCCTGTGAAAGTTATGGCTAGAGTCTAGCTACACAAGTAAGCATAAAATGATTCTCCCTTGCCACTGGAAATATCTATCAGAAAGGAATAAGTGACTATCTCCCATAATCCAGTGTTTAAGTGAATAATCCACCTCTGACGTTATCTTACAGAAATGACAGTTAATGCCTATTCTTAACCCATGATAAGTATCTGTTATTGTAAGTTTAACATTTAACCCATCATAAACCAAAACAGCGTAAACACCACTCAACTAATGCCGTAGACGCGCTACATTATCACTGAATTAAATCACTTGGAGAGTCCTCAAAAATGAACTACGTCACCTTCCTATCAGATATATATACAAAAAGCTAACATGAATATATCATATTATAAGAGTTGTTTACTCACCCCGAGAAAATGCCAAGAAATAGGCAAAAACATTTAGTTCTGTGTTAATGTTTGCCTTATTTCCATAATGGTCTATCTCGGGCCAGGAAATATTCACGAGTGTGTTGGCTTATTAAACCAATCTACTCTTATAGTTTACCAATAAACACCTGGCATGCATATTTCTACAGATGTATCGGCGTGTAACGTAATAAGAGTAGACAGAGGTTTCTCTTAGAGACTACATCAAAAGACAACAGAAATCGTGCGAAAGTTCCCCAGGTAGAGAAATGCATAACATTATGCTCTATCTTGTCTAAGGGGCGAAAACCCAAAGACTGACCGCGATTGTTATCTTCCCCTGAAACAGATCACACTCGTTACCCAGGCCTCAAAGGGTACCAGCCGCTCGTCATCAAAAGACTTAGAGCGACCAGAGAAATTCCCCCTTTTCGGACCACAGGTGAGTTTAGATAACGTTACGTTACCGCTACGCTGGCCGCTACAGGCCGGAACGTAAACACCTCGGGTGGGGTTTGAGAAGGAGAAAAATGTAGGTAGAATATGAAAGAAACGAAAATACAAAATGTCTCGGAAAACAGAACATTAAAAGAGTAATAACATTGAGACGAGATGGAAAAATAAATTAAGTCACTGTCTACGTGACAAGTTGCCCCCTTTTTAAAAAGTACGTGGAACACGGACTAAATGACAGTAATTTATCTTTTCCATAGACGTCCATTACATGTCATTGAACATCCTATAATCATAATCCAAATTCGTTTCCAACTTCTGTCAGTACTTAGCTATTGAGAGGATTGGTTACTATCATCCGAATGAACACCCTCCCTTGGTACAGATGCAAGCTAGTAACTGACTATCTGTAGCTTCTTATCTCAGTTTAAAGAGCTGCTCCTGAAAAAATATTAACCCTTAAAAAAAAATTTCTGACTTTTACAACAATAGTCGTCAGATTAGTCAACCAAAAACTCAGCAGTGTTACCATCAACCTTTACCAGCTGTCTCATGTGTAGCATGAACAATAAATGTAACTTAATATTTATGATTGCTGTGGAGAAAAAACGCTGTTCCGACTTCCACCCAAAAGAAATAGTTCGTTATGTCTAGGGATATCGATTCCTATAATCTGTAGAACACTAAACTCTAAGAATCAAGATAGAATCTTGTGAGAGATTCCTACCAGACTGCAACCTCATCTGTTGCGATTGCTGCAGATGTAGTTCAAATCCAGGACGAGCCCCCATTAATTGTCGTGGTTGAGTTAAAGTGGTAGAGTATTTGTCAAGTTGGACAATAGTAGTGAAATCGACAAGGGATAGTGGACTGACAGAGTTATAGATTACACACACAGAAAGGTGTAAATAGGAGATGGACTTGAGACAACCTGGAAGAAGATTTACCAAAATGATCTCTCTCTCCAAGCCTCAACTCACTTTTCACTGTCTAAGCATCTCCTGCTCTCACTCTTTTCTCTTATCATACATAGAGATTCTAGTAAAGAGCTAAAAATGTAAATATGGATGAAAGGGTCGGGAACAGCGCATTAATAAATGTGTAAACTTTATTAAAGAAGAAAAGCATGGAATTAATGCATATCATCATACACAGCATAAATTACATCAATAATCAAAATATTCATCAATAGTCATCAATAATCATATACACCAACAATAATGCAAATACACACCCACAAACACACACACCACCAACACTCATAAAACCCTGTAGAACACGGAGAAAATAACTAAGCTGTCCGACAGAGGGTCCGCTTTCGGGGACCAAAGGCGCTAGCTCCAGAAAGTGTCTTACCGATAAATATCCTTCAAGATGACTGAAGTGAAATACCGAACTTTCCTTGTCGGGCTAAACGTTGGTGACCCCTAATTGCGCGAGGGAACACTGGAAGACGTTGTTTATCTCCTGCTGACCAAATACGAACTGAGCGACAGCCTGTCTGTTGTTTTTTTCGTGGGACCAAATGTGCTAGCTCCAGAAAGTGTATTGCTTGTAGATCCTTCGTGAGGGACTAGCCTACAAAACTTTCTTTGTTGGTGCTAAACGTTGGTGACCGCTACTCGCGAGAGGGGGCTGGAACTCTGTCCATAGATGGCTGCTCATCCGTGCGAGGTTTTAAGTATCCAGAAAATACACCAGAAGAAGTCACTTGAGGACAAAGAGTCCCAGGCGCGCTTATCCGGCGCTAGGCTCGGCTTGGCTGTAAATCCTGTTTAAACTGGTTTGGCTGTGGTTTGCTGAGCGCCCCGTTTAGGCACAAAAAGGCGGGTGATATGGAATTCTGCTATAGGCATGCTGAGCGGTTTTGATATTCTGGAAGCCGCAATGCTCTGGCTGGTAATCCAATAGGCGAGTAGAGAACTACTACTGCGTTTGGCGATTCCAGATTTTGCGTTGGCTCCGTTGCACTGCGTGAGCTTAACTTGGCGTTGACAAAAAAAAGGGGTTTTGATTCAGGAACGGGGTTGACGATTTGTTACGCTAGCGGTATTCAGAAACCCTCTAGATCGAAGAGTATATGACTTTCTTCGCCTGACTGGAGTCTGCTCTAGCGATTCGGTCTCCCTGAAACTGAGACCCAAAAAAGACACCTTTTACCTTCAAGCAACGACAAAAACACACTAACTTTATACAGAAAGTTTCGCTCCACTATGGGATTGTAGTTATTGCTATGATAGTTTAGGGCTGTCTTTAACCATGTCTCCTGTTCCTTAAAAATATCAATTATCAACACGTGCCCGCATAGGCTTAATATCTATTGTACATCCATGTACCTGTCAGTAACATGTTCTAACAGCAAAATCTACTCCTCTTCTCCAAAATAAACATACAGCTGAATGGTTATGTTATTCATCTTACAACATTAAATGAATTTACATAAGCAGATTACAGCATGTGACATTACACAAATAAATCGTATGTCCCCTTGGGGAAATATATTAATATTCCACAAAATGAGTACAAAGAAAATGCAATGTTCTTGCTATAATACAGTTGTGACTGAGTCATAAGGTAAAATGTTTTCTATGGCTGGTGGCTGCTCCTGTGAAAGTTATGGCTAGAGTCTAGCTACACAAGTAAGCATAAAATGATTCTCCCTTGCCACTGGAAATATCTATCAAAAAGGAATAAGTGACTATCTCCTATAATTCAGTGTTTAAGTGAATAATCCACCTCTGACGTTATCTTACAGAAATGACAGTTAATGCCTATTCTTAACCCATGATAAGTATCTGTTATTGTAAGTTTAACATTTAACCCATCATAAACCAAAACAGCGTAAACACCACTCAACTAATGCCGTAGACGCGCTACATTATCACTGAATTAAATCACTTGGAGAGTCCTCAAAAATGAACTACGTCACCTTCCTATCAGATATATATAGGGAAAAGCTAACATTTATATCATATTATAAGAGTTGTGTTTACTCACCCCGAGAAAAATGCCAAGAAATATTTTCCAAAAAACATTTAGTTCTGTGTTAATGTTTGCCTTATTTCCATAATGGTCTATCTCGGGCCAGGAAATATTCACGAGGGTGTTGGCTTATTAAACCAATCTATTCTTATAGTTTACCAATAATCACTTGGCACGCATATTTCTACAGATGTATCGGCGTGTAAACGTTTAAGAGTAGACAGAGTTTTTCTCTTAGAGACTACATCAAAAGACAACAGAAATCGTGTGAAAGTTCCCCAGGTAGAGAAATGCCTAACATTATGCTCTATCTTGTCTAAGGGGCGAAAACCCAAAGACTGACCGCGATTGTTATCTTCCCCTGAAACAGATCACACTCGTTACCCAGGCCTCAAAGGGGTACCAGCCGCTCGTCATCAAAAGACTTTAGAGCGACCAGAAAAATTCCCCCTTTTCGGACCACAGGTGAGTTTAGATAACGTTACGTTACCGCTACTAGGCTGGCCGCTACAGGCCGGAACGTAAACACCATCGGTTGGGGTTTGAGAAGGAGAAAAATGTAGGTAGAATATGAAAGAAACGAAAATACAAAATGTCTCGGAAAACAGAACATTAAAAGAGTAATAACATTGAGACGAGATGAAAAAATAAATTAAGTCACTGTCTACGTGACAAGTTGCCCCCTTTTTAAAAAGTACGTGGAACACGGACTAAATGACAGTAATTTATCTTTTCCATAGACGTCCATTAAATGTCATTGAACATCCTATAATCATAATCCAAATTCGTTTCCAACTTCTGTCAGTACTTAGCTATTGAGAGGATTGGTTACTATCATCCGAATGAACACCCTCCCTTGGTACAGATGCAAGCTAGTAACTGACTATCTGTAGCTTCTTATCTCAGTTTAAAGAGCTGCTCCTGAAAAAATATTAACCCTTAAAAAAAAATTTCTGACTTTTACAACAATAGTCGTCAGATTAGTCAACCAAAAACTCAGCAGTGATACCATCAACCTTTACCAGCTGTCTCATGTGTAGCATGAACAATAAATGTAACTTAATATTTATGATTGCTGTGGTCCAGGAAAAAAACGCTGTTTTGTTCCGACTTCCACCCAAAAGAAATAGTTCTTTAATGTCTAGGGATATCGATTCCTATAATCTGCAAAACACTAAACTCTAAGAATCAAGATAGAATCTTGTGAGAGATTCCTACCAGACTGCAACCTCATCTGTTGCGATTGCTGCAGATGGGTTCAAATCCAGGACGAGGCCCCATTAATTTGTCGTGGTTGAGTTAAAGTGGTAGAGTATTTGTCCAGTTGGACAACTGTAGTGAAATCGACAAGGGATAGTGGACTGACAGAGTTATAGATTACACACACAGAAAGGTGTAAATAGGAGATGGACTTGAGACAACCTGGAAGAAGATTTACCAAAATGATCTCTCTCTCCAAGCCTCAACTCACTTTTCACTGTCTAAGCACCTCCTGCTCTCTCTCTTTTCTCTTATCCTACATAGAGATTATAGTAAAGAGCTAAAAATGTAAATATGGATGAAAGGGTCGGGAACAGCGTATTAATAAATGTGTAAACTTTATTAGAGAAGAAAAGCATGGAATTAATGCATATCATCATACACAGCATAAATTACATCAATAATCAAAATATTCATCAATAGTCATCAATAATCATATACACCAACAATAATGCAAATACACACCCACACAACACACACACCACCTACACACTCATAAAACCCTGTAGAACACAGAGAAAATAACTAAGCTGTCCGACAGAGGGTCCGCTTTCGGGGACCAAAGGCTTAGCTGCTAGCTCCAGAAAGTGTCTTACCTATAAATATCCTTCATTGATGACTGAAGTGAAAATACCAAATTTTTCCTTGTCGGGCTAAACGTTGGTGACCCCTAATTGCGCGAGGGAACACTGGAAGACGTTGTTTATCTCCTGCTGACCAAATACGAACTGAGCGACAGCCTGTCTGTTGTTTTTCGTGGGACCAAATGTGCTAGCTCCAGAAAGTGTATTACTTGTAGATTCTTCGTGAGGGACTAGCCTACAAAACTTTCTTTGTTGGTGCTAAACGTTGGTGACCGCTACTCGCGAGAGGGGGCTGGAACTCTGTCCATAGATGGCTGCTCAT
The DNA here is from genome assembly GCA_024509875.1 of Oreohelix idahoensis. Classification (NCBI taxonomy): domain Eukaryota; kingdom Metazoa; phylum Mollusca; class Gastropoda; order Stylommatophora; family Oreohelicidae; genus Oreohelix; species Oreohelix idahoensis. Next base: position 53,600 of record JAMPIV010016399.1, read on the forward strand.
CCGTGCGAGGTTTTAAGTATCCAGAAAATACACCAGAAGAAGTCACTTGAGGACAAAGAGTCCCAGGCGCGCTTATCCGGCGCTAGGCTCGGCTTGGCTGTAAATCCTGTTTAAACTGGTTTGGCTGTGGTTTGCTGAGGTGCACCCGTTTTAGGCACAAAAAGGCGGGTGATATGGAATTCTGCTATAGGCATGCTGAGCGGTTTTGATATTCTGGAAGCCGCAATGCTCTGGCTGGTAATCCAATAGGCGAGTAGAGAACTACTACTGTGTTTGGCGATTCCAGATTTTGCGTTGGCTCCGTTGCACTGTGTGAGCTTAACTTGGCGTTGACAAAAAGGGGTTTTGATTCAGGAACGGGGTTGACGATTCGTTATGCTAGCGGTATTCAGAAACCCTCTAGATCGAAGAGTATATGACTTCCTTTGCCTGACTGGAGTCTGCTCTAGCGATTCGGTCTCCCTGAAACTGAGACCCAAAAAAGACACCTTTTACCTTCAAGCAACGACAAAAACACACTAACTTTATACAGAAAGTTTCGCTCCACTATGGGATTGTAGTTATTGCTATGATAGTTTAGGGCTGTCTTTAACCATGTCTCCTGTTCCTTAAAAATATCAATTATCAACACGTGCCCGCATAGGCTTAATATCTATTGTACATCCATGTACCTGTCAGTAACATGTTCTAACAGCAAAATCTACTCCTCTTCTCCAAAATAAACATACAGCTGAATGGTTATGTTATTCATCTTACAACATTAAATGAATTTACATAAGCAGATTACAGCATGTGACATTACACAAATAAATCGTATGTCCCCTTGGGGAAATATATTAATATTCCACAAAATGAGTACAAAGAAAAATGCAATGTTCTTGCTACAATAATACAGTTGTGACTGAGTCATAAGGTAAAATGTTTTCTATGGCTGGTGGCTGCTCCTGTGAAAGTTATGACTAGAGTCTAGCTACACAAGTAAGCATAAAATGATTCTCCCTTGCCACTGGAAATATCTATCAAAAAGGAATAAGTGACTATCTCCTATAATTCAGTGTTTAAGTGAATAATCCACCTCTGACGTTATCTTACAGAAATGACAGTTAATGCCTATTCTTAACCCATGATAAGTATCTGTTATTGTAAGTTTAACATTTAACCCATCATAAACCAAAACAGCGTAAACACCACTCAACTAATGCCGTAGACGCGCTACATTATCACTGAATTAAATCACTTGGAGAGTCCTCAAAAAATGAAAACTTACGTCACCTTCCTATCAGATATATATATACAAAAAGCTAACATGAATATATCATATTATAAGAGTTGTTTACTCACCCCGAGAAAATGCCAAGAAATAGGCAAAAACATTTAGTTCTGTGTTAATGTTTGCCTTATTTCCATAATGGTCTATCTCGGGCCAGGAAATATTCACGAGTGTGTTGGCTTATTAAACCAATCTACTCTTATAGTTTACCAATAAACACCTGGCATGCATATTTCTACAGATGTATCGGCGTGTAACGTAATAAGAGTAGACAGGTTTCTCTTAGAGACTACATCAAAAGACAACAGAAATCGTGCGAAAGTTCCCCAGGTAGAGAAATGCATAACATTATGCTCTATCTTGTCTAAGGGGCGAAAACCCAAAGACTGACCGCGATTGTTATCTTCCCCTGAAACAGATCACACTCGTTACCCAGGCCTCAAAGGGTACAGCCGCTCGTCATCAAAAGACTTAGAGCGACCAGAGAAATTCCCCCTTTTCGGACCACAGGTGAGTTTAGATAACGTTACGTTACCGCTACGCTGGCCGCTACAGGCTGGAACGTAAACACCTCGGGTGGGGTTTGAGAAGGAGAAAAATGTAGGTAGAATATGAAAGAAACGAAAATACAAAATGTCTCGGAAAACAGAACATTAAAAGAGTAATAACATTGAGACGAGATGGAAAAATAAATTAAGTCACTGTCTACGTGACAAGTTCAAAGAAAGTTACGCGTGTAAATAGAACTGCAACAGAAATTAGCACAGCACATCCACATAATTTGACACTTTAATTTACTCAATTTACAATAACAGGAAAGGGGAAATGACACCATGAGGTACTGTATTGGCAATGGAAAACATTACCTGGAATCAGAAACACTATGCATCTTAATTATAACCCATCACAGGTTGAACGGGATATTTTTCTTCATTACAATACACAAACAAACAAGCGAACAATCTAAAGTATACTGAGCTCTTCGACGTTAGCTTCCCGCAAAAGAAACATACTATTGGGGTGACCCCATCCTCCAAATTGTTTTGTTTTTTTAAGCGAGAAGAAAAATAAAATAAGTAACACTGTCTTTGGCCCTGTCGTACATTTTTAGATAGGTTAGAATATATTTATGGTCGCGTCTGAGCAGAGGTGATAGTGGTAAATATGTGACAATAAAGGTGTAAGAAATAGGTTTCACGAGTGAATAGTTTAAGGAAAAGATCTGTCTCTGGAATGAGTAGTTTCTCTAGTCCAGCCTATCTATACGACTAAATTTTAGGGTATAAGACAATCTAGTACCTCCTTATATCTAAAACTATTAGTTAAACTAAACACAAACACTTATGTGACAACAAGACACACAAACGTGAAAAAACTATGGTTAATGAGTATGGGTCTGACCAACGCACAAAGTTAAGTTCTTTTTTTTTGTTTATTATCATTAAACTTTGCAACATCAAACATACAGAGAAATCAATAAAATCATGTTTACAGACACATGAAAATAACCGAATAAGTGCCCTCCCCCTTGTTGAGAAAGGATCCCAAAAGAAGTTAATAACCCAAAGGTCAAAGGTTAGAACTAGGTTACAGAATAGACTGTGAAGAACAAGTTCCCACTAAATTACTACTCAGTAAAGTACACAAGTCTAGCGAAATAAAATAAAAAGAAGTTAGTACAATGCTTGTAACAAATGAAAATATTCACTCTCTCTGTCATACGTGGCCACAAACAATCTGGCTTACCCAATCGTGGTGTTGATATCCCTTGGAAAAAAATACAAAAGTTCCTGAACCTATACTGTCAGGTGGGTTGCCAAATTAGCCCCAGTCCAGCCTATATATCGAATAATAATTACAAGGTGGACGTCAAATTTGGTGGTTTAATTTTTCCTGGATGAAACAAAGGTCACCGCGAATAGTTACTGAAGCAAGACGTGCTCTGGACGTTCACATTTGCAAAAGGAGAAATATAGTTCCATTATTGCGAAAAACATCTGGTTGCTAAGAAAAAATGTTACAATATGTAAAAATGATGATGGTAAATCCTATCGGCTGGCTCTATGGTGAGTGCCGATTTTGAAACAGCGTAACTTTCTGGATCACTCTGTTGATACGGCTGTCAAACGTCAGGAATATATGTTCTTTCGTTTGTCCAGTGGGCTGGAAAAATTGAATAAATAATTCTGGGTAAGGTACAGTCGAGTTAAGATTTAATATTAATGTTTATTTGTCTCTTTGACTCAACCGATTCAAGAAAGAACTTGGGACTTGTAAGCCAAGAAGAAGACACCATTAATCCTTCACTGAATGAAGAAAGAGGACCGAACTAGCCCAAAAATCGAAGACCCAAATTAAGACCGCTGGCCGCTGGTTTTTGATCAGGTACTATTTAGGAAGAAAAGAACATTTATGAAAAAATGAAATGCTACTATCCTATCCACACATAAGTTTTTCCGCTATGGCACGTCGGGGAAAAGGGTATGCGCCCTCCCCCGTTATTGCCCGCGAGAAAATGAACAGCGCACAAAGTCAATTATTATTTAATTTATCCATACGCGCACTTTAACAAAAATCGACTGTCACTACTAGCTTCTACAAGTCTTGCAGAAATTATGTGAGGACAGCAAACCATAAGTCAGAAGAGTTCAGGACAACCACTGGTGTAAGACAAGGTGATATCCTATCACCTTACCTCTTCATACTCCTTATGGACGATGTCATCAAGGCATGTAAGGAGAGAACAAGAAAGTATTCAGTGGTCTACATTTCAGAGCTGGCATTTGCTGATGATGTTGCCCTGATTGCTAAATCAGAGGCACATCTCCAATCCAACCTGCAAGTCTGGAAGGAAGAGCTGGAGAAGAGAGGGATGGTCATAAGCAGCTCTAAAACAAAATCCATGGTGATATCACGAGAAGAAAGAAAACATCAGATTAAGTTGGGAGAACAGGTCCTGGAGCAGGTCGACCACTTTAAATACCTCGGAGCTATTATAGACCGAAAGGGAGGCATCAAAGAAGAGTTGGCCACTCGAAAAAGCAGCAGCTGGGAGACTTTTTCAGGCCATAAATCGAGGGATTCCTCAGCAAGAGAGAGGTTGGTAAGAAAACGAAGATGGCTGAATACCGCTCCCACCTATGTCCCCAGTCTTGACATATGGATGCGAGTCATGGGCAATGACTACAACCCACAAAAGCCAGATCCAAACCTCAGAAATGAGGTATCTGAGGAAGGTGGTTGAAGTAACAAGAAGAGACATGGTACGCAACCAGACGATACGTCAAGGCCTAAAATGCCACCCCCTACAGACCCAAGTAGAACAGTCCCAACTAAGATGGTTTGGCCATGTCTGCAGAATGGGAGAAGATCGGCTACCACGACAAGCATGGGAAACAAAGACCCAAGGATCCAGACCCCAAGGACGACCCAGAGTCCGCTGGGAGGACAACATTAGACAATCTTTGAAGGACCGAGGACTAGAATGGAACCAGGCCAGGAGGAAGACAGCCGATAGAATAGTCTGGCGCTCTCTCTTCCAAACCTCTACACCTCACGGTAGAAGGGGAACGACTAAGTAAGTAAGACTGTCACTACTAGCTATTTGATTTGCTGGCGTCTGTTGTTTAGTCACATGATATAACACTAGTCACATATAATTTCACACAATGAAATATAATGCGAATTCTATCCTGTCACTCATCCGTCACGCGTAATAATCCCAGTCAGCTAAACCGTATCTTCTTGTGTAAGAAAGCTGGGTGATGGAATTTACATTAACTGAACAACTGGCAAGAAAATATCTACGCGTTGTTATTTCTCTAGTTTTACCGCTAGGGAATCACCGTGAATTAAAATGGTAAACTTAACACATTTTAACACTTAAGCACAATTTCTATTACCACAAATCAGAAAATGAAATCCCCACGAGACAATTTAACACATTTAGCGAAGAATGGTTCTAGTCTGGCGTGTTTAAGATTATCCAAAATTTTCTGAGCGACTCTGATAACTGATCTGGAGAGAACGCAGTATATATACAGATCATGGTGTTGTTATCACTAGAGGATGTTATAATTCACATATTCTGCATAGCAGAGAAATCAGGAAACGCAAAGGTTTTATCGTTCGCTCTACTCGGCGATGCTGACCCACATCAGAAGACTTGGCCGTGCAACGGGCCTCTTTTAGATTTCGTCGCCTTTCGCAGATCAAACACTTTACCTCCCCCTGAACGTACGAACATCAAAGGTGGTCGGGAAAATATTATCGCCCCTGTATCTCTTCACACAGTCCGTTATTTCCACGTGCATCTGTCTAATGGCCGATAATTGGCAGATCGGCTCGCGTGAGAAACTCAGGTAAGCAATCGTGATTCGCTACCCTGTTAAGACTGGCAGGTTGCGAAAAGTTGGTAAACAACTCTGTTGTTATGTTCCCAGAAAAAGGGTGTGGATTCAAAGGTGAGTCATACAAACAGAAAACTGCGTGGTTTGGCTTAGCAAATGGTAGACACTTGATGGGAAAGCAACGGCTGTTAGATTACTGTAAGCTATATTTCCATTATACGTCACAGGCCCTAATGCCGCGAAACTTTGGGGGGGCGGGGGGGGGGGGGGGGGTGGGGGGGGGGGGGGGTCTGATTATTAGTTCAAGTAATCGCTTGCACTTCTCCAACCAGTGCAACAATGTCACCGGCTAATCGGGTATCTCCGATAATACAATTTCCAATACATATTGTTCCTTTGTGACCTTCCAAGGGTGCTGACACCACTTCTAGTGTTTTATTGTTCCATAATAGGCAAGGGTGCTCTATACCAGCGCTCCGTAACCAATGTGCTGCGTGTGTCTCCCTGGTGCGCCGTGACACCAGGCAGTTCACACCATATTATGGTATAACAAAATTATATGTTATGGTAAAATGTTACGAAAGAATCTCACACATACAATTTAAAAAAATAATGAGTTATCATCCACTAATTCATCACAAAAGCGAACGTTGTCTTATGACTGCAGCGATTTTTTTTTTAATATTTACCATACCCACCTACTTAAAAATTTAGAAGGACAGAGTGCCGTGAAGTAAACAAAAAGGTTGCGGAACAATGCTTTATACCAGTGGTTCTCAACGTGGGCCATGTGGCCCCCAAGGAGGCCATGCCATATTTCTAGGGGGCCACAGTAAGATGGTAAAGTACCTTTTTCCAGCTAACAGCCACAGAGGTTAATGACGCTCACAGGGTGAGGGGGAGGCTTGAGCAAAAACAGGTTGAGAACCTCTGCTTTATATCACACTCTGCCAAAGGCTAAAATGAAGCTAGTCCAAATAAAATTGCGGAAGTGACAGAGGCTGTTAAATGAAACTAATCAAACTTGAACAAAATAATGCCGACCTGGATGACCTAAGAGTAACACTCCACAAACAATGTCAGCAGTTAAAATAGTTTGATACAGTGGACCTCATCTCACTGCAACATCCCCGGAAATGAGGCTGACAGATTGGCAAAGAACGGTGGAAACCTAACTCAGCTTAGACACAAGTATAGGGGGATCGAGAAGTTTCTCCGCAGTGAGTTCAGTGCTTGAATACTATGAATCAAGGGAAACAATCCAAATGATAAAATTATTATTAAAAGGTCGTAATTTACAACTCTACATTTCTTTATTTTACATAGCAATTTAAATTATTTAAACAGACACTAATGCTTTATGCGAAAATAAAATAAAAATACTACTTTTATGTAGTAGTAAAGTAAATCTAATTAAAGTCAATTAAAATAATACTGTTTACTGTATCATAAAATGTTACATTCATATTGCGGAGAGACTTCTCGACCACCCTGTATAACTTGTGAAGAAGCCGTAAACACCCTATATACCCCAATTATAACCAAATTTCAGGTTGAACAGGGTATCACAGCAACATAGTAGAAGAAAACAACAACAACATTGTGAAGAAGCCAAGAGCGTTTTCAAGAGCAGATACGAGTAAGTCTGAAGCAGAGCATCTAGGCCACCAACAACAACAAATTATGCATATTACTAGTACTTACCATATCGTCCAACGGAAAAAGGAGGACCTTTTTTTTTTTGGTCACGAAAAGGAGGATAACGGAGGATATTATAATGAAAAAGGAGAACAAAAAAGTAGGACAGGTTTATTTTGAATAGTAAATGACAGATATACTTATATTTTTACATATCAAACAATAAGTTCATCAAATCAACTTGATTTTGTGTTTACTTATACATTAAGATGATAAAAAAAACTTCTTTAACAAAGACTGATTCCTTTTTAAAGACACATTAAAAAAAAAATTCGCCTTCTGCATTATACCCAATTCCACTTAACACTTTGTTACGAGTATAATCCCACTAAATGCAACCTTTTTTTTCTCTGATAAGTCATATTTTACGCGCGTTTCAGTTAGATATTTTGACATTGTTTCTAGTGCCTTAATTACTGTATTCTACACCTTAATTTACTTGAAAGGTAAACCACCACCTTTCCAGTCCAAATACGGAATGATTATTTTCAAACATTTTGCCGGAGCAGTGTTTGTTCACATCAGTGGGAACCCCATAATAAGCAAAGCTGTTTATTTTTCAGTCTTTCAAAGAGTGTTTCAATCGAATGCTTCACATTTAAAGAAATGACTAAAGAAAAAAAAAATTTAATAAAAAATTTTTCCTCGTTTTGACGAGGCGCATCTCGTTCAACCTAGTCGGTTATATTAGGGCGCATGTCCAAATATAAAAGAACTTTAGGTCTGATTGTAGTTTCGTTTATACGATAGCGTTTGTCTTGGTTCTGACGCAAGCAAATTTGTTAGCAGTTTCTAAATCACAGAAATTGTTTTGAAGTACAACTAACTGATTTAAACTATTGTGATGTTTCACAGTATGAAAAGTGTAAGGGCCTTCTGTTGCAGCACCTATATTTTGTTCCGTGCTTGTGTCTTTTGTAAACTTTGACTGAACTTTCAGACGAAAGTACTTTCTTGAGACGAGGTTTTAATTGACTAAACCTAATACTGTCTTATCTATCAAATTGCATTTTTTTTTTTTTCGTAACAAGTGGAAATAAAACAAACAGAGCGAAAATGACAGAACCTGAGTTAAAATATTATGACAAACTATTGTATTTAGTGAATCGCATAAAAACCTGACTTTTCAATATTTTCAAATAATCCGACCGGACGTACTGTTCAGGCATGAAAATCCGGACATATGGTAACCATAATTTCCAGCTCAGCAGAAGTGAACAAGTAGTAATCTTCAGACTTCGCACAGGCCACAACATCCTGAGGTATCATCTCTTCAACAAGCTACAGATAGGAACTACTGATTATTGTAACTGTGGCGCAGAAAAAATGATTGCTAAACATGTAATTCAAAGGTGCCCATGAGGAACCGAGACAGCGCATGTGGCTATCACCGTGCCATTCCTGAAAAAAGTACTAACAACCTCAAATTGACCACTACTTTCTATGAGCATAATCAAATTGACGTCTGAGAGTGAACAAAGAAGAAACTTTAAGAATAAGTGACAACACATACGTTAAAAATATCATCTGACAAGATAATCAGCAACAACATCTTTCAGGTCCCCTTGGAGCACAGGTGCTTAACACAAACATGCCAAGCTTTCATGTCCTGTGCCACCCGTTCACGGCCTCTCAATGTCTTCATTATATCTTTCACATCTGTCTCCTGTTCTCTTCTCCGTGATTGTGGTTGCACTTGCCGTTACTTTTTTTTTAAATTAAAAAACAAATATCTCGTTCAACCCTTGATGAGTTATAGTTAGGATATATAGTGTTGTTCTTAATTCAAGATAATTTTGATTTCCGATATCAAAATATAATATCATCTTCTCCCTTCCACTCAGTTCATATAGAGTAAATCAAAAATGTAAAATTTTGTTAATGTGTGTGTGCTCTCCCCTTTACAAAAAAAAAAAAAAACAACAAGGTAGGAAAGAAAGGGGTATCTCGGACGACGCCCAATCCACCTGTCGTAATTTGAATAAGAAATTATGTCACTTTTCTCGACTTTAGGACCGCCTCTCTCTCTTATCTTTGATTTTATCGCCTCCCCGTGCGGAAAATGTACCTTTGATCCTGGAGGCAACACAATTTCAAATGCCGGTGGGGGGAGCCGCGCTGGTGTAATGGCTTCGGCGTTGTACTGGCGACCAGGTGTTCATGGTTCAAACCCGGGCGTCGGCGTTTGAAGAAATGTTTCCGGCCGGAAATTTGACTGAATAGCCTGAACGGCTCCTGTGATAAACCCTCTGTGGATGGGAAGGAGCGAAGCTCCTGACCGGGTTGGAAGGAAAGTCCTCAGGTTCCCCAGCCTCGCAATGACATGTCATTGGGCCGAAGGGCTGAAAGCCTAAGTGCCGCTGGTTAAAAAAAAAAAAAAAAAAAAAATGCCGGTGGGAGACGTCAAGTCCAAAATTTCCCTAGTTTAAACAGTCTGCTAACCCATGCAGTCGCCTAAAGATCTATCAAATCATCCACTGAGATCTACCGGTAGATTGGGAACGACTAGTTGTCGACCCATGCTCTAACAAATAAGGTGTAATGAATGCTCTAGAATCGTTTACATGATACAGGAAAGGAGATTCTACTAAATAAATGAACAATTAGATAGCTTAACAAAATATATTCTCCCACCCCCCCCCCCCCCCCCCAAAAAAAAAAACGAGCAAGCAACCCTGAAAGCATGGCGGTAATGAATTATGGTGTGGTTTTTCTGCTGCATGTCCTGATGATGGTATTACTTCGTCTGTGATCATTTAACTCCTTCCGTTCAATTTCAATTTCACTGGATCATTGAAGCCAAACATATCATGAATTATGGTCAATGCAGAATAAAAATATTGAAATGCATGAATGTTCTTTTACGTGATGTGCAATGCAACTTTCAGATATGAAAGGGATGAGAAAGATATGAAAAGACCTTGAGCTGATGGCAGACGGCAGGAAGGCTTAGCTGTTTTTATTTTTTTATTTTAAGGATTATGTTCTTTGAGGAACTGACAGGTGATAAGTTTCATATTAAATGTAATAAAATATGGTTCGGGAAACACTAAAAGATAAGCTTAACGACATTTCACCCTGCTGTCACCCAATATCATGAGATGAGAACTGATAAAGCTGTGTAACGTGTTTGAGAAATGTGCATAAAATACTGTCCCTCCCTTTCGCTTCTCCTATCTTAATATATTTTATGTTAAGAAAATACGGTTATAATCTCCAGGTCTTAACTTTGCACCATACAAGCATAATTAACGCAGTTTTATGTTGTTTTTTTTTTTTTATGTTTCGACAGGTGCCATAATGTCATTACTGGTATAACAAGACCTTAACTTTTAATAGGACAAGCCTCGATATTAAATTCCTCTGCACTAATATATTTTATTCATTATCACTATTAGTTTTTTTTCTGTTTCGACAGGTGTCATAATGTCATCACTGGTATAACAAGACCTTAACTTTTAATAGGATGAGCCAGGATATTAAATTCCTTTGCACTAATATATTTTTATTCATTATCACTATTAGTTTTTTTTTTTTTTTGTTTCGACAGGTGTCATAATGTCATCACAATGGTCAGTAACAAGTACCTTAACTTTTAATAGGAAGAGCCTGAATAATAAATTCCTCCTCTGCACTCTAATAATTTTATAAACATTATCACTATTTAGTTTTTTTTTTGTTTTCGACAGGTCCCATAATGTCATCACTGGTATAACTAGACCATTATCTTTTTAATAGGACAAGCCTCGATATTAAATTCCTCTGCACTAATATATTTTATTCATTATCACTATTAGTTTTTTTTCTGTTTCGACAGGTGTCATAATGTCATCACTGGTATAACAAGACCTTAACTTTTAATAGGATGAGCCAGGATATTAAATTCCTTTGCACTAATATATTTTATTCATTATCACTAGTGTTTTTTTTTTCTGTTTTCGACAGGTGTCGATAGAATGTCATCACTGGTAATAACAAGACCTTAACTTTTAATAGGATGAGCCTGGATATTAAATTCCTCTGCAACAAATATTATTTTTATTCATTATCAACTTATTAGATTTTTTTTTTTCTTTTTGACAGACACGGTGTCATAATGTCATCACTGGTATAACAGACCTTAACTTTTTAACAGGATGAGCCAGGATATTAAATTCCTCTGCAATAATAATTTATTCATCCATCACTATTAATTTTTTTTTTTTTTTCTGTTTCGACAGGTGCCATAATTGTCATCACTCTGGTAGCGACCGATAACAAGACCTTATTAAACTTTTAAATAGGATGAGGGCCAGGATTGTTAAATTCCTTTGGCACTAATATATTTTATTCATTATCACTATCTAGTTTTTTTATTTTTTTCTTGTTTTTTTTTTTCGACAGGTGTCATAATGTCATCACTGGGTAAACAAGACCTTAACTTTTAATAATAGGATGAGCCTGAATTTTAAATTCCCTCTGCACTAATATCATTAATATTATTCAATTATCACTATTAGACCTTTTTTTTTTCTGTTTCGACAGGTGCCATAATTCCATCACTGGTATAACCAAAGACCTTAACTTTTAATAGGACAAGCCTGATATTTAATTTCCTCTGCACTAATAATAATTTTATTCAATTATCTCTATTAGTTTTTTTTTTTCTGTTTCGACAGGGTTTCATAATGTCATCACTGGTATAACAAGACCTTAACTTTTTAATAGGGATGAGCCTGGATATTAAATTCATTTGCACTAATAATTTTATTCATTATCCACTATTAGTTTTTTTTTCTGTTTTGACAGGTGTCATAATGTCATCACTGGTATAAAACAAGACCTTAACTTTTAAACAGGATGAGCCAGATAGTTAAAATTCATCTGCAATAATAATATTTTATTCATTATCACTATTAGTTTTTTTTTTTTCTGTTTCGACAGGTGCCATAATGTCATCACTGGTATATACAAGACCTTAACTTTTAATAGGATGAGCCTGTGGATATTAAATTCATTTGCACTAATATATTAAACAAATTCACAACACTATAGTTTTTTTTTTTTTTTTTTTTTTCTGTTTTTTGACAGGTGCCATAATGGCATCACTGGTATAACAAGACCTTAACTTGTAATAGGAGTGATCCTGGATATTAAATTCCTCTGCACTAATATTTTTTATTCATTATCACTATTAGATTTTTTTTTCTGTTTCGACAGGTGTCATAATGTCATCACTGGTATAACAAGACTTTAAAACTTTTAATAGGATAGCCAGGATATTAAATTCCTTTGCACTAATATATTTTATTCATTATCACTATTTATTATTTTTTTTTTTCTGTTTTGACAGGTGTCATAATGTCATCACTTGGTATAACAAGACCTTAACTTTTAACAGGATGAGCCAGGATATTAAATTCCCTCTGCAATAAAATATTTTTATTCATCATCACTATTGGTTTTTTTTCTGTTTCGACAGGTGCCATAATGTCATCACTGGTAATAGAACAAGACTTTAACTTTTAATAGGATGAAGCCCAGGATATTAAATTCCTTTGCACTAATATATTTTATTCATTATCACTATTATGTTTTTTTTTTTTTTCTGTTTTGACAGGTGTAATGTCCATCCCATAATGTCATCACTGGTATAAACAAGACCTTGTTTTTAAACAGGATGAGCCAGGATATTAAATTCCTCTGCAATAATATATTTTATTTTCATCATCACTATTGGTTTTTTTTTTTCTGTTTCGACAGGTTCCATAATGTCATCACTGGTATAACAAACCTTACTTTTAATAGGAATGACCTTGATATTAAATTCCATTTGCACTAATATATATTTTATTCATCATCACTATTGGTTTTTTTTTTCTGTATTTGACAGGTGCCATAATGGCAATCACTGGTGTATAACAAGACCTTAACTATTTGAAGAGTAATAGTGAGAACCTGGATATTAAATTCCTCTGCACTAATATATTTTTATTCATTTATCACTATTATTTTTTTTTTCTGTTTCGACAGGTGTTTTAATAATGTCATCTCTGGTATAAACAAGACTTTAACTTTTAATAGGAATGAGCCAGGATATTTAAATTCCTTTGCACTAATATATTTTATTCATTATCACATATTAGTTTTTTTTTTTTTTTTCTGTTTTGAACAGGTTAATAAACCTTAATAAATGATCAAATCACCTGGTATAACAAGACCTTAACTTTTAACATAGGATTTTAGCCAGTGTAAAATGCCCATAATGTCATCACCGGTAAAAGACTCTTTTAACTTCAATAAATAAAAATATTAAATTCCCTCTGCATAATAATATATTTTATTTTCATCATCACTATTGGTTTTTTTTCTGTTTTCGACAGGTGCCATAATGTCATCACTGGTATAACAAGACTTTAACTTTTAATAGGATGAGCCAGGATATTAAATTTCCTTTGCACTAATATTATTTTTTATTCATTATCACTATTATTTTTTTTTTCTGTTTTGATCGACAGGTGTCATAATGTCATCACTGGTATAACAACAAACAAAGACCTTTAACTTTTAATTTTAGGATGAGCCAGGATATTTAAATTCCTCTGCAGTCCTAATATATTTTTTATTCACCATCACTATTGTTTTTTTTTTTCTGTTTCCGACAGGTGCCATAATGTCAAAACTGGTATAACAAGACCTTAACTTTTAATAGGATTAGCCAGGATATTAAATTCCTTTGCACTAATATATTTTATTCATTATCACTATTAGTTTTTTTTTTTTTTTTTTTTTTCGACAGGTGTCATAATGTCATCACTGGTGTAACAAGACCTTAACTTTTAATAGGATGAGCCTGAATATTAAATTCCTCTGCACTAATATAATAGTTTTTTTTTTTTTATTCATTATCACTATTTTTTTTTTTTTCTTTTCGACAGGTGCCATAACTTGTCATCACTGGTATTTTCAAGACCTTCCCCACGCTCCCTCTTTTAATAGGACAAATCCCTGGATATTAAATTTTAATTTCCTTTGCACTTCCGTCTTATATTTTTATTCATTATCTCTATTAGTTTTTTTTTTTCTGTTTTCGACAGGTGTCATAATGTCATCACTGGTATAACAAGACCATAACTTTTAATAGGATGAGCCAGGAATTAAATTCCTTTGCTAACTAATATATTTTATTCATTATCACTATTGTTTTTTTTTTCTGTTTCGACAGGTGTCATAATGTCATCACTGGTATAACAAGACCTTAACTTTTAATAGGATGAGCCTGGATATTTAAATTCCATTTGCACTAATATATTTTTATTCATTATCACTATTAGTAAAAATTTTTTTTTTTTTCTGTTTTGACAGGTGTCATAATGTCATCACTGGTATAACAAGACCTTAACTTTTAACAGGATGAGCCAGGATATTAAATTCATCTGCAATAATATATTTTATTCATTATCACTATTAGTTTTTTTTCTGTTTCGACAGGTGCCATAATGTCATCACTGGTATAACAAGACCTTAACTTTTAATAGGATGAGCCTGGATATTAAATTCATTTGCACTAATATATTTTATTCATCATCACTATTGGTTTTTTTTTTCTGTTTTGACAGGTGCCATAATGGCATCACTGGTATAACAAGACCTTAACTTGTAATAGGATGAGCCTGGATATTAAATTCCTCTGCACAAATATATTTTATTCATTATCACTATTAGTTTTTTTTTTCTGTTTTGACAGGTGTCATAATGTCATCACTGGTATAACAAGACCTTAACTTTTAACAGGATGAGCCAGGATATTAAATTCCTCTGCAATAATATATTTTATTCATCATCACTATTGGTTTTTTTTCTGTTTCGACAGGTGCCATAATGTCATCACTGGTATAACAAGACTTTAACTTTTAATAGGATGAGCCAGGATATTAAATTCCTTTGCACTAATATATTTTATTCATTATCACTATTAGTTTTTTTTTCTGTTTTGACAGGTGTCATAATGTCATCACTGGTATAACAAGACCTTAACTTTTAACAGGATGAACCAGGATATTAAATTCCTCTGCAATAATATATTTTATTCATCATCACTATTGGTTTTTTTTTTTGTTTCGACAGGTGCCATAATGTCATCACTGGCATAACAAGACTTTAACTTTTAATAGGATGAGCCAGGATATTAAATTCCTTTGCACTAATATATTTTATTCATTATCACTATTAGTTTTTTTTTTCTGTTTTGACAGGTGTCATAATGTCATCACTGGTATAACAAGACCTTAACTTTTAACAGGATGAGCCAGGATATTAAATTCCTCTGCAATAATATATTTTATTCATCATCACTATTGGTTTTTTTTCTGTTTCGACAGGTGCCATAATGTCATCACTGGTATAACAAGACCTTAACTTGTAATAGGATGAGCCTGAATATTAAATTCCTCTGCACTAATATATTTTATTCATTATCACTATTAGTTTTTTTTCTGTTTGGACAGGTGTCATAATGTCATCACTGGTGTAACAAGACCTTAACTTTTAATAGGATGAGCCAGGATATTAAATTCCTTTGCACTAATATATTTTATTCATTATCACTATTAGTTTTTTTTTTTTCTGTTTCGACAAGTGTCATAATGTCATCACTGGTATAACAAGACCTTAACTTTTAACAGGATGAACCAGGATATTAAATTCCTCTGCACTAATATATTTTATTCATTATGTCTATTAGTTTTTTTTCTGTTTCGACAGGTGTCATAATATCATCACTGGTATAACAAGACCTTAACTTTTAATAGGATGAGCCAGGATATTAAATTCCTTTGCACTAATATATTTTATTCATTATCACTATTAGTTTTTTTCTGTTTCGACAGGTGTCATAATGTCATCACTGGTATAACAAGACCTTAACTTTTAACAGGATGAGCCAGGATATTAAATTCCTCTGCAATAATATGTTTTATTCATTATCACTATTAGTTTTTTTTCTGTTTCGACAGTTGCCTTAATGTCATCACTGGTATAACAAGACCTTAACTTTTAATAGGATGAGCCAGGATATTAAATTCCTTTGCACTAATATATTTTATTCATTATCACTATTAGTTTTTTTCTGTTTCGACAGGTGTCATAATGTCATCACTGGTATAACAAGACCTTAACTTTTAACAGGATGAGCCAGGATATTAAATTCCTCTGCAATAATATGTTTTATTCATTATCACTATTAGTTTTTTTTCTGTTTCGACAGTTGCCATAATGTCATCACTGGTATAACAAGACCTTAACTTTTAATAGGATGAGCCAGGATATTAAATTCATTTGCACTAATATATTTTATTCATCATCACTATTGGTTTTTTTTCTGTTTCGACAGGTGCCATAATGTCATCACTGGTATAACAAGACCTTAATTTGTAATAGGATGAGCCTGGATATTAAATTCCTCTGCACTAATATATTTTATTCATTATCACTATTAGTTTTTTTTCTGTTTCGACAGGTGTCATAATGTCATCACTGGTATAACAAGACCTTAACTTGTAATAGGATGAGCCTGGATATTAAATTCCTCTGCACTAATATATTTTATTCATTATCACTATTAGTGTTTTTTCTGTTTCGACAGGTGTCATAATGTCATCACTGGTATAACAAGACCTTAACTTTTAATAGGATGAGCCTGGATATTAAATTCCTTTGCACTAATATATTTTATTCATTATCACTATTAGTTTTTTTGTTTTGTTTCGACAGGTGTCATAATGTCATCACTGGTATAACAAGACCTTAACTTTTAATAGGATGAGCCTGAATATTAAATTCCTCTGCACTAATATATTTTATTCCTTATCACTATTAGTGTTGCGTGAGAAATTCTCGCAACATCGTTTTATTACAATATCTATTTTATAACGCAAGGGCAACAACTGCTTGAAATTTATAGTCACTTTTCTCGGTAAGCATTTGTCTTCTCGCGTTGGTATTGAATGCAGTTAAGTTTTGAGCTGTGGTCATTTTGCGCTGGACTGCGCATGACTGGTCTTGCTTCTTGGTCGATCGGTTTCCGCCCACCACTAGTGGAGTGAGCGATTTGAATGGCGAAAGAGATGCCTCGTTGAAGAGGGGATCTCCGCTATTTTTTGTTCTGTCAGGAATGTGAAAGTCCTCTTATGGATATTTCGTTTATTCGAGATAATACCTCTAGTGTATTTGCACATGCCGGGAGGCATAATATTTCTGTGTATTTCCTGAAGGCAAGGTAAATTGACTTTGCATTAACTCTATCGATTTTGGGTCGTGAGCGATTACGATTCATAGCCTGTCTTCGAAAGTCGTGGTCACGAGATGTTTTCCCAGCTCACATGTCGCTGTATTGTACTGCATCGGTTGATGCATGTCCCAAGGACCATTACTTGCTACTTTGTTAAATGAACTAGGTTTGGAAAACCTTTATTATCTAGAGGATATTTTTGAGGACATTATTTATACTTCGGCAGACGTGTCTGTCTTGCTGAAGTCAAACTAAGGAGAGTGAACTGATCTCATACATCTGGTTATCTCCTGGCTGTTATAGAAAGGGATGGAGTTTTTCACCTGACTACATTTACAGCACTATGAAATATAACATGCATCTGACTCATCATTGTAATGCTGTCTACCGTCTATTGCTGTATTGAATGTTGCTGTGATAATGACTGTTTGATGTGCCTACATATTCGCGTAACCATTTTGTCACTGTGGCGTCCACAATAAATAATGAAGAAAAACGTCAACGGCTGTTTCAAGAATCATTGACTTTATACGTCGTGAGTTTACTGACGTCCTATGTGGATTGCCCTGTTATTTTTGTATGAACATTGTTTTGACTGAACACATCTGCACACTACACAAAACCAGACATGCGGATACCATCCATCATCATATGGCATCACGCATCATTTGGTGGCCATAAGCTGGTTTGATTCTGGTACCAGCAAACACGGGGTCCCTTACCCACTTCATTTTCAACAAGAATTCATCAGCATCCTTCAAGAAATTAACATTCTTCAATACAGTCAACATCTTCAAAATTTTCAAAGTACTCGGCGTTGCCCGGTAAAAGTCAAAATTTCAACTTTTTGACGGAAACAAGAATTTGACAGTACCCGGCGTTGTTACATGTTGCCGGATAACTCGGACTGCTGTTATCTTTTACGCAAGTCAAGCAAGTTGCTGCTGTCAAGGTTCCAGTGCTGTCGTTTTTTTTGTGAAGGTCAAGTGCCGGTTGAAACGGGTTGTTTTCTGAAGAAGGCCAAGTACCGATTTCCATCAACTTACTTTTGGATTAGAAGGTCAAGTGCCGAAACAACTCAACACACAGTATTTCAGATGCTCTTGTACCATCGTGTTAGCAGTGGAAGCAGTTCAGATGTGCCATCATCATCGTTGGAGCTTCGCTCTTTAGGACGTTGATTGACATCCGTTTTTTCTGCTGTTCTACGATTGGAAGCCTATAAGTTAAGTGGCCTGTTTGTATGTAAACTGTGCCCTTATACTTCTGCTGAGTCTTCTGTGTATCATCTCATTCTATATGTTATATGTTTATATGTTATTCGTATATTTATATGTTTATATTTCAGCGGGTTCTCGGTTGGGTGGTGTCTCCCTTAGATTATGCCACGTCATAGAGGAATCCACTGGAAATTGCTTAAGCGACTTCATGAATGCTAATTATGTTAGCTGTGCTTGACATTTTGAATATTGTTTTCGTCGGATTATTTCGCATTCTTTTAGTTTTTGTTTTTGGCCAATTTTGTCAATAAGGACATTCGTACTATATAACTGCCGATCTATTGCAATGTATTGTTTATTCCCCAGAGTGTGTCAAATTCTAGAGAGTACCACGACGATGCTGCACCTATCCAGGCTGCTGACCTGATTCCTATTCGATCCGATTTCCAGAAAATGGCCCCATAAGATAATAATTACGGCCCTTTTAAGGTCCAAGACTGCCAGAGGAACATCATTTTAATCCTTACATGATGTCCGTATAGTGCACAGCATAACAACTTTGGCCAGAGGGAGCTATTCCTCTTTACGAGCATATCTACTACAGATATACCGCAGATGCTCTTATTGGTTGATATGCTTTTCTGGATGCTTAAGGGTGTTCCCCATATGAAATATCTATCGGACAGACCATGGGCACTTCAACTCAATCTGACACTATGTACAGGTAATGTCCTAGCCATTACATATTGAAACGATCTCTCATTAGTATCCTTACCCATCCTATGTTCTAAATGGGTTAGTTGAGCGTCCTGAATAAAACGATCAAACTTTTGCTTGGTAAGCATAACTGAAGATCATCCTCAAGATTGGGAACAGGAGTTAATACCCGCGCTTCTCATTGCCTATAGAGAAGACCCTAATGAACACGATATGATTTTCTCCAAAAAAGGCTTTCTCCCTCGAACTTTTCATTTGCCGCGCGTCCACTGCGGCCCTATGTCTTTTTTTTATTATCACCGATCCTCATCACTGCCGATTTTGGGGGGGGGGGGGGGCCGGCCAAAAACAATCCGTAGGT
>JAMPIV010016400.1:0-93526 GCA_024509875.1 Oreohelix idahoensis
AATCTGCGCGCTGCGAGTTACTCTACCAGGGAGGGATGCTTCATGGTGCAAAAACCATCCTGACTAAATTAAACCTGCTGTGACAATTAAACACCATGGAGCGACCTTCGGCATGTAATAGTCAGATGCCTGTAATAGTCAGGTGCCTGTAATAGTCAGGTGTCTGTAATAGTCAGGTGTCTGTAATAGTCAGGTGTCTGTAATAATCAGGTGTCTGTAATAGTCAGGTGTCTTAAGACGCAGCAATAGAGACCGCAGTCAGCGACTCATAGCTTGACTGCCTGCGTCAGGACCAGCGAACCAGAGCTGGTCAAGACCGTGCTCCACCTCCACGTGGTGGTCCTGGAAACAGTCTGCAGCAGTGCAGGCTGGCTGAGCGAGCACGGATCGCAATGGGAAGGCAAACCCGGTCCTAAAAAATGCCGTGCAGAAGTCGGATGTGTCGACCGAAAGGTGCAGATATCACAGCTACGTTGTAACCAGACACAACGCAACCACCGTCCTTTTCAGGGCGAACGAGGAAGAAGAAGAAGAAGAAAAAGCAATGTAAAGTGCTCATTGTAAAGTGTCACTGCAAAGAAGTGTGGTGTATGGTGTGTTCTCTTTCTTCTGTAAAGCTCCACTATCAATCACTGTAGCATGTTGTTTGTGGTGCCACTACTGTATATGTCCATTGTAGTGTACAGAGTTGTTGAGATCAGGCATGCTCCAGTCTACCCAGCTGTAAATGGGTAACTCACCCTAGTCCTGAGTTAGGGAAGGCAAAGGCAGCTGTAAACAGTAGTTTCCCTCTAAGGCTCCAGGGGAAGCAGGCCCTAAACTTGGTCACTTCAACCGACGCAGGATGGTGTATATATGGAGTAGAAGTGTAGAGTGTGATTAACGCGAATGGTGTACTGTTCGTGTTCTGACCAATCTAAACACTCATTCACTTGTGTCTACAAGGCACCAATGCAGACTGCTGGAATCTTTGTTTACACAGTTTATTTAGACGCACACACACTGGGACATAACGAGTAAATCATGGGTACATGTTGACACATCAATTTGCAGGCATACATAGTAGATCCCATGTCATGACACATTCATAAATAATAGGTAGTACATCAATAGCTTCCAATGCCATGATACATAATGGCCGCATCCCCTATCTGACTAAGCGCGTCAGTGAAGGCGGATCGGTAAGTAACTAAAGTTGCTTTATGTTCATAGTTTATATCATATTATGAAACCACGATAAGGGGTTTCTATCAAAATTGAGATCTCCTTGCCACTGTCCGAATAATAAGATACATGCCCCGTTCTTTGGACAGTGATTCAAAAATATGATGACAGGAATGTAACATGGCCGCCTTCCTGAGTTGTCGCTCACTCACTCACAGGAGGGTATATATAAGCCCAAGTTAATTTGAAATGCATATGAATGATTTCCTAAAGTTCCTCCATACAGTCCTACAGTAATCCAGTTACTTCACGTAGACATAACTACTGTATGGAAGCCCGTCATCTTCGTCGATACAAACATGACCCTAGCGTTGCGAAGCTAGGTCTAAAATTCCAGCTAGGTCTAACCGTACATGAGAGTCTCTAACACATACAATAGGCTCACAACGCACCAATAACAATGCGCAGATGATAAGCATAAGTTTTATGACCTTAGAGAAAGTACTTCTCTAAGTATAAATATTTCCAGAGAGGTGTCACCAACGCATACTACAATATTAGCAATGACACAATTTCTATATTAGTTTATACATAAAGTTCATCTAAGATATCTTGACATCATGATCATCAAAGACGAAAAAACATTGAAAGATCAGCGGTGAATAAACATCAATGAACCGCTAAGTAGTGTTACAATCAATATATGATATATTCCATATGTGTACACATTTTAACATAGGAACAACTGTATCAAAGTTAGGTATATAATTTAACAGTTATGAATCATGTGGGCATCTAGACAAAATATCTGCCATCACATTTTCTGACCCACGGATAGCTCGCACCGAAAAATGAAATGGCTGCAGAGCAATCGCGTATCGCGTTGATCTCGCGCTCTTCAGATTTTTACTCTGAATAGCCGTAAGAGCTTTCTGGTCAGTTTCCACAATGAAATGCGCGCCAAGAAGAAATCTTTGCAGTTTAAGGATTGACCAAACCATAGCCAATAATTCACGGTCTAGGACCGAGTAATTGTTCTCTGCGGCATTTAATTTCCGAGAAATATACATCACTGGATGCAGAGTTCCAGAGTACTCTTGCATTAGTACTGCTCCAATCCCGGTGGATGAAGCGTCACTACGAAGAATAAATGTCTTATCCTTAGAAGGCAATAATAGGATAGGTGAAGTAGAAAACATAGTTTTAACCTTATCCAAAGAGGATTGACATTCTTGAGTCCAATGGACTACATTAGGAGACCCTTTCTTTAGCAAGGAAGAAAGAGGTGACATAATGGAGGACAGATTCGGTATGAATCGTCCATAAAATTGTATTAGACCTAAGAGACTTCGCACTTGCTTTTTAGTCTTAGGAATAGAAATGTTAAGTATCTTACTTGTATTATGGTCTTCTGTTTTTAGGAACCCATGACCAACACGGTGTCCTAAGAAAGATATTTCGCTAAAACCAATACATGCTTTCGATGGTTTCGCTGTCAGATTATGCTCGCGTAAGATAGACAATAGTTCATTTATCCCATTATAGTGATCGTTCCAAGTATCACTGAAAAGACAGATGTCATCAAGATACGCAATGACATCTGAGCGATGAGATAGGATTCGACGCATCATGCGTACGAATGTTGCAGGGGCGTTCATAAGACCGAAAGGCATGAAATTCCATTGGAATAGACCCCTAGGCGTCGAAAAAGCAGTAAACGGTTTGGCGTGTTCGGATAAAGGAACTTGCAAATATCCCTTAGACAAATCGAGTTTAGTAAAGAAATGAGAATTCGATAGTCTCGTAAGTAGCTCTTCTAGTAAAGGCATAGGTTCAGCATCAAATTTCGTCACTTGGTTCAATTTGCGATAATCCACGCAAAGACGTATGTTATTGTCTTTTTTTCGTACAATAACCATCGGCGAAGAATATGCTGATGTGGATGGTTCAATAATTTTTAACTCTATCATCTCATCCAACTCTTTCTCTACCTGTGCTTGAAAATGTATCGGGATAGGATACGGTCTGACTCTTATAGGACTATGGTCAGTAAGAATAATGTCATGTTGAATGACATCAGTTTGACCAGGAATGTCAGTAAGGACATCCTGAAATTGTTCTAACATAGTAGAAACTTGTTTCTGCTCTCCTGGAGATAATTCGGGAGAGAAATTGCAACATCTTACCATGATTCATTAGAGTGAAGAGGAATCATTGGAAAAGGTAGATTTACATCCGAGAAACTCGTTTCCTCATCCTGTATTACTGACAGAGATGAGTACTGTCCATGTTGGACTGGAAAATCGTCCGTTGCCTGGAAAACAGGTTGTAAATAATCCGGACGTTCATGGAATTCCGTGAGCATGTTGATGTGGAAGGTTTTACGCTTCCCGTCAATATCGACGATATAGTCAACATCGGAAACTTTTGATATTATATCGTACGGACCTTTCCAAGAAATAAGAAGTCTATTTTCCCTACAAGGTAGCAAGACAAATGCTTTGTCACCTGGACAAAGTTGTCGCAAGCATCTCTTTTTATTGGCAAATTCCCTTGCCTTCTGTTTCGCAAATTCAGAAGAAGCAGTTGCCAATTTGCATGCTTCAATAATCTTGTGTCTAAGTGCGATGACATATTCATAAGAGGATTTTGTGTCATCGACAATATTATCAGCAGTTATAAGATCATGAAGTAAGGACATAGGACCTCGCGGTTTCGCGCCAAAGACAAGTTCAAAGGGAGAAAATCCTGTATGTTCGTTGGCGACCTCTCTATATGCAAAGAGAGCCGCGGGTAAAACCCTATCCCAATCCTGAGGATGATCTTCTGTTATCTTACCTAGTAGGTTTTTCAGAGTTCTATTCAGACGTTCCACCATCCCATTGGACATAGGATGATAAATACTACTCAGCGATCTCTCTATCTTAAGAGTCGACATTACTTGAGACATGGTATCCGATATGAGTTGGGTACCATGGTCGGATAATATTTCTGCTGGAAATACCAGACGAGAAAATATTAACCAAAGAGCATCTGCGACATCAGCAGTAGTTATGCTCTTTAGAGGAACAGCCTCCGGCCAACGTGTGCACATATCAACACACGTCAAAATAAATTGGTGTCCTCTAGCAGACTTTATCTTAAATGGACCAATGATGTCTATCGCCATTTTTTGAAATGGTCGAATGGGAATGTCTGCAGCCTGAATAGGTGCATCATGGCGTGGACCTCTGGATTTAATCTCTTGACATACTTTACAAGATCGACAATAGATTTGTATGTCCTTATTCACAGCAGGCCAAAAGAAAGATTCAAGAACTCTAGTTTTAGTACGGGAAAAACCCATATGTCCAGCACACTGCGAATCATGAGCGTGCTGTAAGATTTTAACTCTCATATTTTTAGGCACAAGGATTTGAGAATGAATGGACTTAGCGGAGTCTTGTACCATACGTACAAGTACGCCATTCTTCATCGTAATCCAAGATTTACGATTTGTATCCTTATTCGGATCACCTTTTGTTGCCAGAGTAAAGAATTTCTTTAGAGTAGGATCATCTTCCTGCTGTTTTATAAAGGAATCATGGGAAATCTCCAAGGGATCATCTTGGATCTGCGCATCATTATCTTCAGAATGTGAAGATTGCGGCATATTAAGAGCTTGAGCCCTAGTGATTACTGCATTAGCAGATTGCATATTAACATTTTCCCAATTAGAAATTTGCTGTGGAGTGCATTCTTTCACTCCATGAATGCGACCGATGATAAGATCAGCGATCGGATTCGGCAAGAGACATGCTTGCACCTCTCCTGTAAAGAAAGGCGTAGCAATATTGATAATGGCAGTGGAGTACTTCTCCAATGTGCCACCAAATGTTACACATTTGACTACATTGCCTGTAGCTCGAGAAGGATTTACGAGTGATTGCCTCACTCCGATGGTAGTGCACCCCGAATCGAAAAGAATTGATACCGGAGTACCATCTATTAAGCCTCTATTGAAAACAAGAGCACCCCTTCCATTATGCGCGATTGACGCAAGGAGAGCGGGAAGCGGGTGACCGCAGCTTAAATTAGAAACTGTGGTTGGATCGAATAATGTTTTGCATTGCGAACACTGAGATGCTCTAGCAAAATCGAAAGCGGAATTTGCTACACTATTGGAGTCTTTTTTATCATTATTCTGATTACCGGCGTCGTGGAACTCCTGTTGTGCAGAGTTAGCCTGGTAATAAAATTTACCATGTCTTTTGTGTTGCGATCTACCTCGGTTATAATTGTCTCTATAATTATTATTTCCTCTGTTATAACCCCTATTTGGGTTTGAATCATAATATTCATGATCATAATCATCACGCTCATTATACTGAGTATCCCTGTAATGTTGGTTCTTTTGTCTCCATGAAGCACTTGGGTAGTTCCTATAGCTACTCCCTTTTCGAGAATGTCTAAAATTATGGGTACCCCTCGCGTGTCGAGGACTATCAGCCCGATTCCAGTTCTTCGAAGAAGAACCCTGATTTGAGTGGTTATCTTGGTTTTGATACTTATTCCAATTAACCTTTTTATCAAATTTATTTTTAGCTCCTTGGAATTTGTGTGAGTAATTCTGGTTATATTCTGTTGCCGAAGCAACTGGCATACTCTCTTTAATGTTAGAGTTACTAAGGATCATGTCAGGGTGTGCCGTGGCATACTGGTCACAATATTCTTCCATTTGCTTTAATGTACTAGGTTTACGCTCATGTAAGAACTCTAGGAATGATTTATTTACAGAAGACATGACCTTGTCTCTTAGCAATAAATCCGTAAGACCATCAAATGTTTTCTCTATTTTGGATAATTCAATCCATCGTGAAAGTGTAGTTCGTGCTTTTGAAATGAAATCTGAGAATTCTAAACCTACCTCAGGTCTCATTGTTTTAAACAAAAGACGATAACCTTCTTCTGACAGCTGATATCTCTTTATCAAAGCTGCCCTAATAGCATCATAATTATCCTTGTCGGCCTCTTCAAGGAAATATAACTTACTCAGAGACTCCCCTTTTAGATTTTCAGACAACTGATTCACATACTGTGATTTGTCAACATTATGAGCTCGACAAGCACGTTCAAATCTAGAAAGCCAAAATGTTATGTCATCACTGGTAGGGTTGAACGCTGGTACCTTGACCTTGTACACAAAGGGTTTACCATTACCACTAGATGCCTGATTAACATTACTCATACTTGTCAATTTTAATTTCTCTAACTCAAATTCATGTTCTCTTATTGCTTTTCTCTCTTCAGCTTCTCTATCTAATCTTCTCTGTTCTGCAGCCGCTTCTAATTTTTTTCTGTTCAGCTGCAGCAGCAGCTTCTAATTTCTTCTGTTCTGCATCAAATCTCCTTTCCTCCACTTGCATCTGCAATTTCTTTAGTTCAGCAGCAGCTTTTCTCTCCTCTGCAGCAGCTTTTCTCTCTTCAGCAGCTAATGCTTTGTCATATTGAGCAACAGCCCATTCTTCTAACTGTTTCCCAGTCTTATCAAGGGATTTTCCTTGTGCAATAAAGTAATCTAATGTAGACATCTTGTCTTCTTAAATCAGAAACCTGAAAAAGTAAATAAATTACCTTATTTCACTTTAATGGGAGACAAGTCTATACCATAGACTTAGTCTTAGTGAAAAACTTGTATGGTTATTTTGTTTATCATATAACCAATGATAACTTGAGTACCTGTGGGAAACAATAACTGTATATCTCAAATACTGTGGGAGACAAGCCTTACAAAGGTCTTGTATACCTTAGTGTAATCAATGATCACTTGAGTACCTGTGGAAAATAATATTTCCTATACCAATCACTTTGGGAGACAAGCCTTACAAAGGTCTTGTATAACTTAATGTAATCAATGATCACTTGAGTACCTGTGGAAAATAATATTTCCTATACCAATCACTTTGGGAGACAAGCCTTATAAAGGTCTTGTACACTTTGTTTTATAACAATAATAATCATAAAGTACTGATCTGTACTATAATATAAGTGTATTCAACTATACCTCCTATGTCATATGTCAACTAAAGACATTACAAAGGACAAACAAGAAAAGACAATCTGAAAACATTTGCAGAGATCAAATTAAATTAAATAGGAGAAATAAAAAAAATGATCACAGAAACCGTGATGATAACTGCAATAAGATAACAAGACAAATAACGCCACAGTGTATAAACATAAGGGTGTAAAGAACTGAAATGAAAGGAAAGATGAGACCTACAATTATACAAACAAATCAAACAAAAATAAAGAACAGAAAAATATTACAAATACAAATATGAAACAGTCGTCACAGCTAACCAAATATTTGCAAACTATGTTGCATGCAAATTTCAATTAAGAAATTGCCCCCTATAGAACGCCAGAACAAGACCAATATCACTTGGTATTTCCTGTTCTAGTCACCTCCCATCCAGGCCCGCAAACACATAACAATCACACATATAAACAAATAATATATAAACATAAATACATATAAATCATCAATGTGTGTATCATATAATGAAATGTGTTGTAGTTGCAATGTATTGTACTGTATGCTCAGTTTTAACAAATTAGACTACCACTTTATTGAGTAATAGATTTGCTTTCTAACTGTTACACTGTTCAATTTTTTTGAGCACATTAGAAGATCCACCGATGAAATTTGCACTTTATGTTCAACATTGCTCTTCTATTACAGCAGGATAAACAATCACTAGTTTAGAACACTGACTGTACTGTGCCAAATGTCAACAAGTGCTGACCCAGATATTGCTACACTTGTCAGAACAGGTCAAGCTGACATTGATTGTATAGCTGTCCTACTGGTGTTGATGTGGTCAAACAAATGTTCTTGTAACTGTAAAATGTGATTCTCAACACAACAAGACTGCGTAGGCTGGACCCAGGAATCTGGTCCACCACTGTAAAGTGCTCATTGTAAAGTGTCACTGTAAAGAAGTGTGGTGTATGGTGTGTTCTCTTTCTTCTGTAAAGCTCCACTATCAATCACTGTAGCATGTTGTTTGTGGTGCCACTACTGTATATGTCCATTGTAGTGTACAGAGTTGTTGAGATCAGGCATGCTCCAGTCTACCCAGCTGTAAATGGGTAACTCACCCTAGTCCTGAGTTAGGGAAGGCAAAGGCAGCTGTAAACAGTAGTTTCCCTCTAAGGCTCCAGGGGAAGCAGGCCCTAAACTTGGTCACTTCAACCGACGCAGGATGGTGTATATATGGAGTAGAAGTGTAGAGTGTGATTAACGCGAATGGTGTACTGTTCGTGTTCTGACCAATCTAAACACTCATTCACTTGTGTCTACAAGGCACCAATGCAGACTGCTGGAATCTTTGTTTACACAGTTTATTTAGACGCACACACTGGGACATAACGAGTAAATCATGGGTACATGTTGACACATCAATTTGCAGGCATACATAGTAGATCCCATGTCATGACACATTCATAAATAATAGGTAGTACATCAATAGCTTCCAATGCCATGATACATAATGGCCGCATCCCCTATCTGACTAAGCGCGTCAGTGAAGGCGGATCGGTAAGTAACTAAAGTTGCTTTATGTTCATAGTTTATATCATATTATGAAACCACGATAAGGGGTTTCTATCAAAATTGAGATCTCCTTGCCACTGTCCGAATAATAAGATACATGCCCCGTTCTTTGGACAGTGATTCAAAAATATGATGACAGGAATGTAACATGGCCGCCTTCCTGAGTTGTCGCTCACTCACTCACAGGAGGGTATATATAAGCCCAAGTTAATTTGAAATGCATATGAATGATTTCCTAAAGTTCCTCCATACAGTCCTACAGTAATCCAGTTACTTCACGTAGACATAACTACTGTATGGAAGCCCGTCATCTTCGTCGATACAAACATGACCCTAGCGTTGCGAAGCACCAAAATTCCAGCTAGGTCTAACCGACATGAGATCATCAAAAATAGGGTCTGGCATTACCTGGAGTCCGAATCATACATGGTACCGTACATTAGGAGAGTCTCTAACACAAACTCTAGTAGAGACACAATCTCCTACAGAAGAAAAACCACTTCATAAATCATTTTTACTTAAGAATGTACCAGCCCTTGAAAAATGCGTAACCCGCCATTGTAAACGGTACCTCGGAACTCATCACGACTTGTCAAGACAACTCCTACTTCCGCTAGAGCGGCATAACAAGAATATAGTCCTGCCTACCCATCCAAAATATACAATATAGGACTGATTCTACTTGTACTAATAATATGTAATACATATGAATTCAGGCCATAAACATAATAAGCAAATTAATCTATTTTCTGGCCCTAACAAATAAGTACGGACATGAGTGCCATATCCATGCGCCGAATCAATATCAAGAACGATTACTCCTATAATCAAAAGTGTAAATCAATTATGAATTCTCTAGCTTTACCATAGACAGCATTTTCATACACAAATGAATGAATGTCTATATCTTTTCCATATTAAATAGCCATATCGATTTTTGTAATATGTGCGTCAAAATATGAACGCAACAAGCAACTGTACCAGGGGCAGCGAAATAAGATAACAAGAATAAGTTCTAGTCAGTTCTGTTGAAGAACAACATGTAACATCCGCGTAGTTTCCAATGCCTGTAGGTAGACCAAGACACAAGTAGCAATACTACTTCCTCAAGCATGTCGTAAAATAGCGCATTATGTGAGGCTGTGCGTGAGACTGGCAAATCTATCATGTCAAATAACGTGCTACAGAAACTATCACAGCACGAGCATGTGATACACGGGGGTCAGCTGTAGTGGTGGTTACATGCTTCGTGAGGAGGGAATGAGATGGTTGAATCAATGAATATACTGCATTACAAGATAGATAGACAGACAGACAGGCAGGCGGACGGGCGGGCGGACTGACGGACGGACAGACAGACAGACAGACAGATATAAGTAGGTAGGTAGATAGATAGATAGATAGATAGATAGATAGATAGATAGATAGATAGATAGATAGATAGATAGATAGATAGATAGATAGATAGATAGATAGATAGATAGATAGATAGATAGATAGATAGATAGATAGATAGATAGATAGATAGATAGATAGATAGATAACACACGAGTACAGAAAATGGGAGTGAGATGCTCATTTAAAGGTTCTTGGTTCTTACATTAGATAACAGCCGAACATGCAAAAATAATTATCAGAAATCGCACCACCGTCCTAAAAGAAATTAACCCCATAAATCACTGACAAATTGACCTGGTTTGGTCACATGTCAAGAGATGAATGGCTAATCAAGATTTCCCGTCAAGGTACAATTCCAGGAAGAACAAGGACTAGTGTAGACAGACAGTAATACACTAATAATTTAAAATAATGGACGTAAACGTTCCTGTAGGGGACACATCCTAATAGGACAGAAGAAAATCCCTAACGCTAATCTAAAGCCCACAGGCTGTGTACCCTCAATGAGTTAACATACTTTCGACTTTGACAGTGACATGACAATGTGGCGGATTAAGAGAATATTTTAGTAATAAGAACAGCGTTCGATTGGCTAAGCGGTTAGAGCTCTTGCCTTTCGGCGCAAAAGTTACCCTGTTCCGTGATCGAATCCTTGATTCCCGAAAAAGTCTTCCAGCTGCTGCTTATTGGGTAGACAACTCTTTTGTTATGCCTCACTTCCTGTCTATAACGGCTCCAAGGTATTTAAAAAGGTTGACCTGCTCTAGGACATGTTCTTCCACCATAATCTAATGTCTTCTTCCCTCTCATGATATCACCATGGTTTTTGTTTTGAAGCATGTACCTCATTGTCACTTACTTACTTAGTCGTTCCCCTTCTACCGTGAGGTGTAGAGGTTTGGAAGAGAGAGCGCCAGACTATCCTATCGGCCGTCTTCCTCCTGGCCTGGTTCCATTCTAGTCCTCGGTCCTTCAAAGATTGTCTAATGTTGTCCTCCCAGCGGACTCTGGGTTGTCCTGGGGGTCTGGATCCCTGGCTCTTTGTTTCCCATGCTTGTCGTGGTAGCCGATCTTCTCCCATTCTGCAAACATGGCCAAACCGCCTTAGTTGGGACCCTCATTGTCACAATGGAGGTTATCTCGCGAACAGCCCCAGGCTATTCGCATCCCTTCATTTTGAATGCGTTCTAGTCGTTTACATTGTGTTACTCAGCGTGAATATTCCCACTCCATACTCGATATCACTAGCTGATGATACAGAAGAAATATTAATCTCTGCTCTAGGTGCACTGCATCCATTATTTTTAAGGCTGCCAGACCTCTCCTGCATTTCTGTATCAGGTCCATGTTCCCAAGCGAAATGTCACTGATCTCTTAGTTAAGGCAGCTGCTATCCATCTTGTTAGCCAGGGTTAACACCCCTTTCCAGGACACGGTCTTTAAATTTCTTGGCGGGCAGATTTATCACTTATATTTGTCTGAGTAAATATAACGCTTGAATAATGTCTTTGTTCGGCATCGGTCTTCAGGCTTATTCTTCCTGTCGAGCTGACAATATAAACAATTAGTTGGCTTGTACTTCTCCTACTCATTCTTCCAATTTCTGTAGTGTTTTGTCAGCGCCCTCCTACGTCACAAAGGCTTTATCGCTCTTTCCTTTTCCAGACACGTTGTCTCCACCGTCTCATTTCACCAGGGTGGTTGTGTAAATGGTGTTCGAGTGGTGTTTTGTTTCGCAATTTGACGCAATATCTTCTTCTTCCTCGTCTTCCTGGTTCGTCCTGAAAAGGACGTTCGTTGTGTTGTGTCCGTTTACAGCGAAGCTGCGAAATTTGCGCCTTTCGGCCGACACATCCGACTTCCGCACGGCTTTTTTTTGGGACCGGGTTTGCCTTCCCTCTTCGATCCCTACTCTCTCTGCCAGACTGCAGTGAAGGAGCCTGTTTCCAGGACCACCACTTGCAGGTGGAGTAGGGTCTTGGTCAGCTCTGGTTCGCTGACCCTGACGCAAGCAGTCAAGCTATGAGTCGCTGACTGCATTCATCTCTCTTGATGCGTCTTCGGTCCCTGGCGCAATATGATCACAGGGCTACTACTGTCATGTATATGTTTATACTGTCTTGTGGGTTTGTATGATACTGGAAAGTCTGTTTCCGTTTCCTGTGTCTTGTGGTCTTATCTTTCGCAATGAGTACTACCCAGGGCAAATGATCGCTTTTTTGAGCTTGCAACCCCCCCCCCCCCCCCCCCCAAACGTTCAACGGTGGCGGCAGCACTAGAAATCAATGCCAGATCTATGATACTGTCAGTATTCCCTGATGTAGATGCCACTCTTGATGGGTGTCTATCATTTAAGATGGATAGGTTTGAGCTGAGTAAAACCTAGCTCAAGGCAACACCCTGTCTATTTTCAGTGGAGTTACTCCACTCCATAGATCTAGCGTTAAAATCACCCGCAATTAAGCTCATCTTCTTAGGTTCTTCGGACAATTTTGTCAAGAACTCCCAGCTACCCTCTTCCTGAAGGCTATCCACATGGGCATATAGATTAAATACCTGCCATTCTTGACCGCTTATATGCTGTACAATCCCTTGCAGTTCTGTATTCTCATTAGAATGGAAACTTGTATCTAGCCATACATGAGGGAGTTCATTTTTCACATACATCGGTTGCCTTCGTGTGCCAAGTCCACATAGATTTGTGTAAAATCTGCAACTGACGAGAGTATTCGCTGTTAAATTTGTCTCCTGAATAAATAGTATATCAAAATCATAAATGATTGTTTTAATAATGGCTGCTCGTTGGTAGGCTCTTCGACAGTTCGAGTATCCTATACGTATGTATTTCATAGAGAGTCTGCCCGCTTTCTTTCTTGTTTTTCTCTTACCAGCTCTTCTCTCTCTCCTTTTCTCTCCCTACCTCTCCTTCTATATTCACGTTTCTTCGTTACATTTGCCGAAGGCATCGGTGACACAGCTCGATCCTCGTAGCTCCCACGAAAATTCTTGTTTGTTGCATAATCTATATTATATTTGCAAGATGTGGTGAAAGTATCGGGTCTCAGTAGTAGAGCCACCATGCCAGGGAAGAGGCAAGGGATGTTCCTTATGAAGTCCATCTGACTGGTGACGCCCAGCTCACATCCTAGACAGCCAATGTTCAAGACTACTTTCCCAGTAGCCAACGATTCTTTTATTTAACCTCGCCTGAGCTTTCATAAATTAGCCGTCTTTCAAATCATTGACGCTCAAAATCTGTATAATCAGCTCATCATAGACAGCTGAAATTTTACATGTAGCTCAATTTCTTGGTACATTTTAATCTTTAATGTTTTATGGTTATTGACAGAGTCGATTTTACGTAATAGCAAGACCTAGAGACACAGTTACAAAAACACAGTTTCTACAATGACTGCTACTAATTAAGCAACGTTAGGCGAACCATGAGCCACAAGTATCATGCTACGATGAAATAACTAACGCTGAAACGACGTCGTGGGATAGGTACGTGAGTAAAATATTGACAGAGAATATTTTCTAAAACAGGAGAAGAGTGACAAGAGGATACTTGAAACTTGACATGTGGGAGTCTTGACTCAGGTGGGCCCAGCCCCCACAGCACGGCTCCTTACCTCCTTTTTTTGTGCCATGGACTCCTATGATTGTCAGGTTAAGACTACGGATCCGCTTTTTTAAGAAACAAAAAATTTACAAAAACGCGAAATTAAACATTGTACATACAAAGAACAGAAAGAAAAATAGTTAAGCTTACACACAGCCATATTGAAATATAAAAACAGTTTGTAAAAAAGAATATTTTTCTTGAAATGCAAACATTTATGACAATTCTCCGAATAAAAAGTTTGGTGAAAATATAATTCAAATTGTTAGGTTATATATACGGGCCCCCTAGATTCCATTCACCGACCCTCATGGGGCCCATGGACCACATGTTTAAGCAGCCCTACCCTAAAGCGTCAAGGAGATCTTCTTCTTGGATCTTTAGCCCCTGACTGACAAAGCAGTCAGTGGCCATCTTGCCTAGTGGGGTCTTGTAGGGTAGCCACCAAGGAGATAAATGTCCGAAACGCTAGCTTGGCGGGGGAGTCACTTCGGATGTTCTGATTGCCTCTATGCTCCATATGCACCACACTACTGTTGAAGAATGAAGAACGAGACATTTGACAGATCATGGCAGATTGAAACCAGCGAGATAATAACATTAAACATCTCCTTCCTCTTTAGTTTATACTTAGACAAGTTCAGAAATATACCATCCTCACTGTTTACCCCGTCTCTCCCAACATCATGTCTTTGATATCTCCCTCATGTCCTGTTTTCTCTCAAGTTCAGTCAATATGTATTTTACGCAGTCTATAAAAAAATCTGACAACTCTCCTTGAATCTCTCGTTCTATCATTTCAGTCAGCCATCTGTTTGCTGTCTTGAAAATTGTAACATTTAGCATAAAATATCTGACGTAAGCTGAAATAAAACTATTCTAACACTTGACGACACCGACGAGGTTTCAAGCGAACACGTAGGTAGATAATAGCAGTCAGGCTCAGGTACACAAAATATGAAGAGGCTGATTGAAAAGCGTATTTAGATTTTTTTTTAAAGAGAGAACGAATGTCTTTAGGAATTCTCCCCCCCCCCCTTCCCCCCCCCCCCCCCCTTTTCTAATTCGTTCATTAATCTATAAAGGGATGTTTGCAAAGAGCTGTTCAAATATGATTATTTAATAAAAGTTCGTGTTTATTTTGCTTGTTTGAATCTGGTAATGCCCCATTTTCCAAACCCAAAGCGGGAACAGACTCGCACTGACAGGCATGCTCAAATATAGGTTTTTGATTATTTCGTCATTCATAATTTCTGTTTGCGTGAGGAGACCGGGTCGTCTGCCGTGACAATGTGTAAAGTCTGCCGCAGGCTGAGCAAAGAGATGGCTGGAAGGGGAAGGCACCTTCGTGTTCACGGCAGCTTCAATAAAACGAAGAGGACTTAATATAGACGGGCGTGGTTGTACTTCAATCTTTTATACATTGAGTGTTGGTTCCTTACTTTCTCTCTATCCCTCTCTCTCTCACCGTGTCTGTGTGTATGTGTATGAACACGTGCGTGTTTGTATCTGTCTGTCTGCCGTTCGCAGTGTTTCTCACTTAAGAGCGCAAGTACGGAAACCTGGGAAAGACAAATCACTAGTTTACAGCGATAAAGCCATCAGTAAATAAGTAACGCACTTAGGTAAGTGACTGGCACTCGTAAGGAATTACTGTATAACAACAAAGAAGACAAACAGACAGAAAGAAAAAAGAAAGATTAAACGAAAGTTGACAGACAGACAGAAAGAAAGAACAGACAGACAGACCGAAAGAAAGAAAAAAAAGACAGAAGATACATAGAAAGATGGACAGAAAGAACGAAAGTAGACAAACAGATAGAAAGGAAAAAAGAAAGAAAGGAAAAAAGAAAGAAGATAAACAGAAAGAAAGTTAGAAAGAAAGTAGATAGACAGAAAGAAAGAAAGTAGACAGACAGAAATAAAATAAAAAGTAGACAGACACAAAGAATGTAGACAGACAGACCCAAAAAAAAGTAGATAGAAAGTAGACAGACAGACAGACAGCAAGAAAGAAGAAAGAAAGAAAGAAAGAAAGAAAGAAAGAAAGAAAGAAAGAAAGAAAAAAGAAAGAAAGAAAGAAAGAAAATAGAGAGACGGACACACAGACAGAAAGGAAGGAAGAAAGAAAGAAAGTAGACAGACAGACTGACAGAAAGAAAGAAAGATAATAGACAGCCAGAAAATAGACAGACAGACAGAAAAAAAAGACAGAAAATCATGCCTCGGAGCGTTGTTGAGAGCTGAAGTTTTCATGAGCCAAGCGTGTCGCACGGGCTGGTGTCAGGGTCCATGTTGCATACAACTTCATACAACAGGAATACGATGAACTTCATACAACAAGAACACGATGAACTTCATACAAAAGGAATACGATGAACTTCATACAACAGGAATACGATGAACTTCATACAACAGGAATACGATGAACTTCATACAACAGGAATACGATGAACTTCATACAACAGGAATACGATGAACTTCATACAACAGGAATACGATGAACTTCATACAACAGGAATACGATGAACTTCATACAACAAGAACACGATGAACTTCATTCAACAGGAACACGATGAACTTCATTCAACAGGAACACGATGAATTTCATACAACAGGAACACGATGAACTTCATACAACAGGAACACGATGAACTTCATTCAACAGGAACACGATGAACTTCATACAACAGGAACACGATGAACTTCATACAACAGGAACACGATGAAATAGGAATACGAATACGATGAACTTCATACAACAGGAATACGACGAACTTCATACAACAGGAATACGATGAACTTCATACAACATGAATACGATGAACTTCATACAACAGGAATACGATGAACTTCATACAACAAGAACACGATGAACTTCATACAACAGGAATACGATGAACTTCATACAACAGGAATACGATGAACTTCATACAACAGGAACACGATGAACTTCAAACAACAGGAATACGATGAACTTCGTGCAACAGGAATACGATGAACTTCATACAACAGGAATATGATGAACTTCATAAAACAGGAATATGATGAACTTCATAAAACAGGAACACGATGAACTTCATACAACAGGAACACACATAGAACCACCACTGTATCTGGTCCACTTGTAGAAAACCTGCACCAATCATTGACATGTTCTTATAACAGTGGTGTCTCTAGCACACAGGTTTGACATTTAAGACTTTGCCAGCATCATGCACAACCTTCAACTAGTCGCCTTCTACGACATGCCTAAGTGAGCAGTCCTCCTTTTTTTAAAAAAAATCTCATCAGAGACCCTGTGGAAACTACACGCGACATTATAATAGATGCCAGCAGTAAAAACACTCACACATGGCGCCGAGCAATTGACGTGAAAATGACCAGCATGTGCAACTTGATTGACACGCTATTTGACGTTCAGGGAAATTACCGCAGCATGTTGGCAGGGACCAACAATCAAGTGATTTTTGAGGAAATGGCCGCAAGCCTGCCAATGA
This sequence comes from Oreohelix idahoensis, assembly GCA_024509875.1. Classification (NCBI taxonomy): domain Eukaryota; kingdom Metazoa; phylum Mollusca; class Gastropoda; order Stylommatophora; family Oreohelicidae; genus Oreohelix; species Oreohelix idahoensis. The sequence goes on from JAMPIV010016400.1 coordinate 17,282, forward strand.
AATGTGAGAGTTAAAAAAATAAGAAGATAAGGAAATCGCTGTTATGATTGCTTAAAAAATAGCAAGAAAAGAAATGTGTAAACATCCGAATGTTGTAAATAAAGTGTTGTTGACAGATATAAAATAGCTGTGTGCCATTTGTCGGAGTTATAATCAGAAAATAAAAATGCAAATAAAAATTATGCATATGTTTTTTAATTGATGCCGAAAGATGACCTCTATACTGTGCTTATAATTTTACAGAATATATTGTATTGCCGCTATGTATCTATGGCATTATCCCTGATCGTTACCTATTCTATATAGTATAAATGAACATGTCCAATTGTGTGTGTGTATGTTTGTGTTTTTGTATTTATTTATTTATTCTTATCTTTGTCTGTTTGTCTGTCAACAAGATGGTAGATTCTTCGTTCTTTTTTACGTTGTTTATTTTAAGAATAATATTCTTTTTTTTATGCCGCGTGTTACCGGGTCCGAAAGGGGAGCAAAGAATAGAAACACTGCACCCTGCCAGGCATGGCGAACATGGCTACTAAGGAGGGTTAGACATAAGGTACGCTATCCAATCCTTTAGAAACCGTTAGCCACAAATACCTCAAATACAATATGGATGTAACAGAGACAGGGAAGGACATCGTAAGGATGGCACAGGATTGGAGTCGGAAAATATGTTGGCCGACTCCACAACCCTGGTGATAACAATAATGTTTGTAAACAAGCTGGTACCAGGTGGAGCATGAGGTATCGTCAGTTGCTGAGATTGGTTGTTTATGGCGTGACATGAATTTCAAGGGGCAGGTAGGCAAAGACGATCGGAGAGGCTAAACTTGTATTTGTACAGAAGCTTGACCAGGTAAAACGTGACAATATAGTTGATTCTATCTCAGTGTGCTACAACAGTTGATTCTATCTCAGTGTGCAAGTGCAGGTGCACTATAGGACGCTCGTGCGTGCATGGTAATAGTATCTGTACTTCCAACCCTCAATTTTTTTTCTTTGTTAATGATATTTTCTTTGCAGGGGCTCTACTACCTTTGACATAATCTAGGGGCTGTAACGTACACTTATTTATTTATTTTATTATTTTTTTTTTTACATATTATTATATATTAACAAAAACCCTTATCTGAAATCCATTAGTTTTTTGTTTTTTTTCTAGTTTTACCTGTTAGAAGATTGGAGAGTAGCCACAAACTATCTTAATAGCCTTGGGCCTCTGGATTTCTTAATCCCGGTCCTGGTGACATTAATTATCGTCTTTCACCTTCTCACGTTTCTACATTTAAATATTTGTTACATTTGCATTCAACCTCGTATTTAAGAACTTATTTCTAGAACGATTTGTTTTAATCGTAACATGTGCAGTTCCTGACCATGTGACGTCATTGACATGATCCACATTGGATCATTTGTCAACACTGCACTGGTTTTTTTCAGATGTTTTCCAGTGACATATATTCCGCTGCTGCTTTTTATTCACTTTTTTTCCCCCTTTATTAATATTTCTAGTGCCATAGATGCTGTTTCTAGTGCTACAACTTTGACATTCATCTCGTGCATATAATTGTTATTTTCGGACTCTCTGCTGTGGCCATACGTTCTGTTCATAATTTTGAGGTCTTCATTTCTTCTGTTAATGCACTAGACGTGCCATATCAACAGCAAAGTATGTCTCTTCTAGTCTTGTGGGCACTTTTCATATTCAGCGGTAACTATTAAGCTATATTGGAGAAAATGGCTATGGTAAAAGGTCTTACACGAAAACAAGACATGTCTTAAAATCGCTGTTAAATTATACCTCTTGTTCTTTCTCCTTATCGCTCCTGTCGGAGCATGTAGCCAGCTAAGTAGTTGTTCCTAGGAAGCGTCCACCAACTCTTTAGTGCTTCTTGCGGATCAATGAGCTAGCACTGCAGCATGTCCCCAGGTAACCTGCATCAAGCAATAACAGCCGAGGTTTCTATGGTAATTAGTTTTACTAAATGAGTTTGCCAGCCCCACCAAACTGTTAAATTAGCCAGTGGTTATATTCATGTTTAATTGCCAGTAATTTCTCTGTACCGAACTATTAGAATAGACAGACAAAAAGGAAAAAAAACTCCAGTTTCTACCTGCAGGTTGTGAATATTACAGAAATCCTAAACTTGTTGCAAAAAGTACAGATACTTGACAATACACTAACCAGTGAAAACGCGTGAAATCATTAAAGAGACAATCTGTTCTATTGTAAACGATATTTCTTGTTTAACTCATCGTACATACATCCGCTCTGTCTATTTCTATGTTTCCACCACAGATACACCTCATGTTACACAGACGGCAACTGTCTCTTCCCTCAAACCAATCTCTACCCCGTGAAAATTTTCCTCTTCCCGCCTGCCAATTTAAGTGAACTTGTCACCACTAATGACGTCAGACCTTCTCTATAAAGATTTCTTTACTTGGACTGTTATTGATTCCAGTCAGTACTGCTACCAGTGCAAAGACTACTGCTGCTATTAATACAGCGGATGTAAAAGGGTTAGCTAATTTACTAATTACATTAGAGCAGTGGACGGCATATGGTAGATCGCGCTATCGGTACATCACAATTAATAATTTGTCAGATCACTTGGTGACGAAATGAGAAAAGATACGTAATTTTACAGTTAGAGAAATTTCGGACTGGATTTCTCCCGTCGGCATCAAGTCCAACGCCAAATTAAGAATCTTCAACTAAAATGTTAACTCAGTACTATTGTATGGCTCTGAAACATGGACAGCAACAAAAACAATAACCAAAAAGCTACAGACATTCATAAATGGTGCTTGCGTAGAAGAGAAGGATTAAAATTGTATGACAAAGTCACAAATGTGGAACTGATGACAAGAACCAGACAAGTACCGGTTGAACAAGAGATGAGAAGAAGACGTTGGCGATAGATAGGACACACATTGAGAAAACTTGTGGATAGCGTTACACAGGAGCCCTTGTTCTGGAACCCTCAGGGTAAGAGAGGCAGAGGTAGACCAAAAAACACACAGAGAATTTGTGGTGAAGTGGGATGTTATAAATATTTATAGGGGACTTAGTGTACTGACTGAGATCAGCTGTGAAGGTATATATATATCTAATAAGAGTAGTGTATTATATATAACCTTACTTGCTGCCACATATGTATACCTCAGTCAGAATTATTCTGGAATAGTGTGATGACTACGTTGTATGTCTATGGTATGTGTATGATGAAGTGTAAGTCATAACAACAACAGACAGATAAACAATTTAATTTATTCCACCACACTTGACAACACTGTGACACTCACATACATAAAACACTCTACAAGGATATCTTAAAGGAGTCACTGATAACTTTTCAAATAACAATATGTATTCATTGCTGTCATGAATGAATATGTGTCCTGATTCAAATACAAAGGGAACCAGGAATCACAATCAATTTTAATTACAAGTTATATGTACAGAATTTATCAATATGAATCTTGTAGTGACATATATTATTAAAAGTATCCTATGTGTGTCAGTTGTGTAGTAGTAATATGAGGTAATACTGGTTTTGTTTTGTTCAAGCTCTGTTGGTATTTGTCATCATGACTTCAATAGTTTGTCTTTATTGGAACTAGTATTGGAGATGTTCTCAGTTCCTGATATTAAAACAATTTACTTCCCCTCTTAATGTTATTTTTACAATGTCATTTTAAGATGGGGGTACATAATGTTGAGCTCAGCTGTCCACATCAGCTTATCTTGCGTGATGGCGGCAGGAAGAGACTCCTCTGCTCGATTTCTCCCCTGGGCTCTGGAGACACCTCACTGATAGCTAAATGGACCAAGGAGTATGCTGTCCGACTCTGGATTCAGCAAAGCTCTGACCAGCTGCTGCTCAATAACGTAAGACCACGGTCCCTGAAAACAAGAAGGATGTACCTTCTACTTCATAACTAATTGATACTCTAGTTCTACACTGAGCACAATACATCACAAACATTGAGTTCAGAGCGTTAGGCCAACTGTCAGCTTCATCTGAAATACTTTATACCAGTATTACCCTCCTTAATGGTTACTACGCCTCTGCACTTCCAGCATTATTTCTTTCTAGTCAATCATCTAGGTGTCAGTGTACTGTTTGGCCATTCCATGCCGTTTTACTTTCCTCCGACACCTTCTGTTCAGGCTGGAGCATTATAGGCTTTACATCATGTTTGCTACTGAACTACACATATATACAGGCATAAATTAACAATTCACATTCAATTTTCATTAAAAGATACTGAATGTTTCAAACCTACCACAATTCATGGAAATACACAGATACGTTGACTAGCAATGAATTCTGGCACAAATACTGGCACAGATTCCCATCTGCTTATGTTCCAGGCTTTTATTTAGCAAAAATATGAGCTGGCTTCAACGCACTGTTGCTTTATCAAGCTTATTTGAACTAGTGGTCTCGAACTAACGCTCCTAAGTGATTATATCAGCGAGTCTGGCCAATGGAGCCACGTTTCGACAAGTGTTTGAAAAAATTTTACCTTCCTACGTCTCCCCTAACAACCAAGGATAGTATTTATAGTCCGACCAATCGTGTTTAGTCTTATATTTGTTGCGCTCCAATCAATTTGGAGTTTACATGGTAGGCTATTTCCGTTCCCGTACAAGGTTTTTTTCAAACACCACTAAAAGCGATTTATGAGCTGATTTTCTAATGCTGTCAGGCAGCACCATCATTTTATTTTGGCTATAACTTGTTAATTCCTAGACTATTTTCATAACGTTGTACATATTCTTTGTCAGCAAACCCTAAGGAACCCAAATATACAAATTTAAAAGAGCTAAGTGGCTGCGTTCAAAAATATGCAATTTCTTCTAACAAATTCTCCTCCTAGTTTCGAAGATTGTTGCTGTCTGGGGTACTGTAAATGTTTTCAAAACGTAAACCCATCTCTTAATTGATCAACATCTTTTCTAATAAGAGTTTTTTCAGGATTTAAAAAACACCTAAAACTCTGGGAATGGTTAGTGTTTTTTAAAAATCATAATTAAATCACTGTCCGTCCGATAAAAAGTTAGTGCATCGTGGCCTACAACGCAACGCGTGATAGTAGTAATTGTGTATCGCGTTATAACGACGCTTTGTAATGGGGTTGGTCCATTAATAGCGAGACGCGTGTTTAAATTTTGCATGCGTTCCCCTGATTTCATTCGCGCATTCATTCCTCCCATCTCTCTTTTCATATTCTGAGTCCCATCTTTCACCCAATTTTCCACCCAGTTTTCGATCAATTTGTTCATCGTAGTATAATTACCCATGTTAGATAATTTCCTTTCCATTTTACTCAGGCAGTCGCCTCTCCCAGTTTTTTCATTTCATTTTTCTTCAAGGACGCCCCTTCAAAAAAAAACCCATATAACTCAATACACAAAAAATTTCAGAGTACCCACCCAGTTAAATTAAAAAAATGTGTTGTGGACAATTCAGCCCTCTCTTAGCTCCCCATGTCCCTCCTAATAAAAATCCTATTAGTAGTGGGCATAAAGGGTTCTTTAGGTTACGAACGTAACAGGCGGGATAACTCGGGCTGGATAGACACAGACGGAGTGATTAATAATATGAAGGGGACATGGAGGGGAATGAAATATTGGGAAATGTGACGGGTTTCATAGTGGGGAGGCACATCTGGAGTATAAGGAGGAGTCTCATGTTAGGAGGGGGTTTGAAAAGCGTTTACAACATGGCTCAAACACTAATGCTTTGAGTCTGTTTTATCTCTGGATGTCCGGTTTCTTATTGTATGCCTCTATCGTTTATCCTACCTTGTGACATAGAAGCGGTCCTAATGGTATACCCGGTTGTAACTTTGCAGACTTTATTATCATAAAACAAGCAAGTACTGGATGTAGTTGTTCGAGTGAGCATATTGGGATGATGCTGAGTTTGGAATTCAATATGTAAGTATGACCTGAGGTTATGGAGTTAGAGCCCCATCTTCTGTGTAGACTTAGTGTGGTGAGGGCATTAGTATAAATATGCTTTTGATGGGAGTGATTATTGGAGGAGTGTGTAGGGGGGGGGGGGGGGGGGGGGGGGGGGGGGTGATAGGGGGGTGGGGCATTTAGGGGCAGCGGCTGGGATTGGATAGGGATTAGTGAGGGGGGTGGTTAGTGATCGTGTGTTGTGGTATTGTGACTATAGGGGTTTGGCGGGAATTGGGAAAGTGTGTCTATGTCACCAGTGAACGAAAATAAGATGAATAAGTTTTTGCAAGAAGAAGGAGCTCTAACATCCTTAATGGCTCTTAGTTCAATGGCGATTGCCACGACATAGAATAAGTTAGAATTGGGAGTAGAGCCGTACGCCGGGCTATTTGGGTGGGATCGAGTTACATGGAAATGTGGTGTTGGTCCCGAAATTTGGGAAGGTGCGCTATTTGGCTTGCTGGTCATACGTCGGCGAGGTCGAATTATTACTACGAGAGAGGGATATGTGTTTTGGTAGTGAGAGATCTGGCAAGCGTTGACGAATGAACGGGGTGCGATGATCGGGGAACTGGTGGGGGGAGGTGCTGGGTGACAGTCGATGTGGAGGGTTGTGGTGAGAGTTGGAGTGTTATGGGTGTGTGGTTGGTGGGGTGGTAGGGGTGGGGGTGGGTTGTCTTGTGGGTTTCGGGGGGCGGGGGGGATGAGGCTTGGGGATGGCAGTGAGGGGGGCCGGCACTACGGGGTCATGGGGAAACTTGTGGGTGCTGGAGGGGTTGGGGTGCGCGGGATTGCAGGGGGGGGGGGGGTGGTTTACACTCTAGGACTGTCTAAGTAACTAAAAAGTGGCATCTACTGTCAATATCAGATAGGTATTTGGGGCGGGTGGGGTAATTTGTTCTTGAGGAGCTGGGGTGAGGAGCAGGGGGGGAGGGCCTCGAGGTGGGAGGGGGCTGGTTGACTCGATATGAGTGTATATGCGTTAAATGTCAGTGTTTCTTTGTTTGGACTGCGAAAGGCCGCCGGGGGGGAGGATGAGTCGCACGCATAGTACTGCTTTAGGTCAAATAGTTTGTTCTATTAATACGCTGTGCGTGTTTACCCGTGGCGACTGAATGTTGTAGTGGTCAATGTCGAGTGGTCCGAGGTGAGGGGAGAGACTCTGTAGCGTAGTAGTCTGGTAGCATATTCGCGTCGGAATAGTGGGAGTATCGTGGGGGGTATGGTTATTGACAGGTGGAGGATTAACCATGTGATATCATCGCTTGGTGTGATGGGGGGGGGGTATGTTTGGAGACTGCGCGAGACAGGGTGTGTGTGTACGTTATAGTAGGAGTGAGGGGGGGGCCATTGGCATAGGACGAGGGTTTGTTGGACGGCGTGGGATTGTTCTAAGGGTGTGTAGGCTATCTGAAAAGTTTCCGGGCGTTGGGGCTGGTATGTATTGGTGACGGGGATGGCTAGGGTAGATCAGTTACTGTGGGTTCGTTTATAAAGAGGGGTGGAGGATTCGCCGGGGGCCGTGTCTAGAGGGTCATGAGGGACAGGGTGTGGAGTGCAGGGTGAGGCTTGTGCTGCCTGGGATTTTCTACTGGGTGTAGGGTCGGAGGTGTCTCTCCTCGACGTTATGTATATCCATCCCTGCTCTTTACTGACATTCTGTCTTCGTGTAATTTCCTTGTAGTTCCTGACCCGCGCTCCATTGGCCTAGGACGAGGGCTTGTATGGACTGCTTTGAAAAGTATCTTAGGTGTGAATAGTAGACATTAGCTTAGAGAGTTTCCGAGATCTCTATGTCACTGGTAAGTATTGGTTTCGACATTTCTTCCTCAAGGGTAGATCAGTTAATGTTGTATGTCATGTACAATCTATTCATAGACGATTCGCCTTTTTCACAATAATATTAGACGCTGTCATGAGTGACAGGGTAATGGAGTGCAGACTGAGGCTACGTGCTGCCTAACGCATTGTTTTTAAGTTGTGAAATGTTTTTGTAGAGAGGACTCATATGCTCCACTTTATGTATGTCGCTGTACGGGGTTGTTTCGCAGTCGGCGGGTCGGCTTTTGTGTTGAGTGTGATGTATTTGCTTCTTATCAGAGGGTATATTTTTTTTCAGGGTCCTGTGGGGTTGGGTTGGGTTAACATGCTCAGTAGGGTAAAAGAAGAAAATGGTAAATAAGAAATTGAGTGGTGGGCCTAACAAGTGTGTGTAGTTACTGGTTTAAGTACGCAAGTAGCTCTATTCGTACGGAGAGGGTAGCGAGGTAGTCGCTAGTCATACATACGCTGATCGGACTATTAGGGCATCAGGTAGTTATCTGTTGATAGTTTTACGCAGTGGAATAGGGTTAAGCTGTGGGGGCGGTGTGAGAAAGCGTGGAGTGCACGTAAGGTCTGTCTCGAGTTTTTATCACATTGGTCGACACCAGAGCTCACGTTGGCTCGTCACAGCTACACGCATGCTAAGCGGCACGAGGGTGTCATAAGACTGTGTACATATTAGGTATTTTGTTTACCACCAGTTGGTATGTTTTAGCAGTATAAGAGTGACGGATGTCAGTGTGTGACAGGTCTCTTCGTATCACTTGTCTATAATGCTGTATCATGTGGCATGCACTCCAAAAAGTGTACGTACAAAGTGTCTTAGTGAATGTCCACCAAGTGTAACACATGCAGAGTGGCTAACTACGAAATGGCTCGCATCGTCCTGCAGAGCATGGCGATGGGCGTCTAGGTCGCGTAATGCGTGACTGACATTGTGCGGCAGATAGATGTGTCCTTCAGGATCGTTGACACCGCAGCATGTAGCTGTTCTATTACGACATTTATCGAGTGGTGCGCGTACAATCCCGTAACCCCAAGAAAGCCATTGTAGCAACACTATTGTCACGTGTCTCGTCTGCCACCAATAATGTGCACGTAACTGTCTCCTGAGCGTTTGATAGGTCTTATCCTTGTCTGACCTTGGTGTTTTGTTGTAGCATCTCGGCTTTAGCATTTTTTATGCACTATGGGGGTTCAATGTAATTTTTTTAAATATTATATCGAATTATGAGCGACAATAGGGTATTTGGGTTCTTATCAATTTCTATATCTCAATAGCCAAAGAACGCACATTTTCGCATAACGGTGTGTGTAGAGTCAATATTATGAGACTGGAAAAAAATCTAATACTAGCCCCATACAACTAGAGATGGTGTGCTACAGACAGATTGAGTTTTTGTGTCACAAATAAGCCTTAGTTATCTTAATGAATGAGCGTTATGGTGTCATTCTAGCAGTGATCTTAATTGTTTACTCTTCGTTTTTTTGGCCGTATGAGTGAGGGGAAAAAGCTGTTTGTCATGTGGCCTATGGGTCTAGAGACGCAGTCAGTAACTTTAGAACTAGAAAGAGGGTTTTCTGTATTCTTAATAAACTTCAACAGAAATGTCTTGATGGAGTGGAGAATGGTAATGTGAAGGAATGAGAAAAAACAATGTGTGCGATAAACGCATTGCTTATATGTGATTGTGCTATTTGTGTGTTATTTTATCGCTCGGTGATAATTTTGCAAGCTTGCTCATGTCGCTGGATCACCCATAATATCTGTTCTACTATGAGTTGAGTTTGTGTAATAGCGGAGTCGTTCTAAAAGAGTTGTTTCTTTTTTATGCCAATACATTTGCTGTTCAGGGATAGTACATCCTGTATAGTCGTTCAATGAGTCCAAACGTACTAGTGTTCTAATTAAGTTTTTTGTGTGTTCCATACGGATTAATAGGAGAGTCACACAAAATGATGCTATCTGTGTAAGACTTTACGTATTATCTGTGTGAGCACTTGCGCTTCGAGATCTCTGACAATAGCAGTGTGGACGACGGTTCGTGGAGTGAGAAATCGGCCATTCAGTCTGACAAGTTAGATCATTCGCTGAACTCGAAGTTTTAGCAGGGCTGAATGCGCAGTTTGATGAATGTCCTCCCCATCAGAATTTAAATAGTACCTCATGCGCACCTCGCCTTACTCAGAACGAGCTTCTTAATGCTGATATGTAGGTATGGCGTCGCTGTAGTCGCTGTATGTACCAGGTGAGCACTCATGGGACGGAGTTTGATTGTACGCTAGCTCACATCACTAGGTAGTAGTGTTGCGCCGTTTACGATGTAACTTGCTTCGGTGATTTATTGATCGTAATCTAGTCCGTCACAGAGTTTAGTGCTATTAAGTATCGAAGTCGCGAAATGATGTTAATTTTGGGTCTTGATGCTGGGGAAGTCTTTACCACGTATTCAGCTAGACGCCATATAGGAGTATGTCCCTTAGGTGACAAAGGGGTTGCACGGTCCGCGGGATGGGGTTTCATTTCACGTAGATTTCTGAGTATGAGCACTAGGATACAGTCTTAGGTATGAATGCTGTAATGCCTCTGGCCTCGTTTGGATGGTGAATAGATATACATCTATTGATTTCATGTAGTCATCTAGATCTTTGACTTTTCTATCTATTGCGACGCACTTCTTTGACCCCACAGCTACATCTGATGTCCCTTGCTCCAGGATAGTGATATGGCTTGTCACACATTGTGTGTCACCAGTTGACAAGGCATTCTCCTTATTTGTTACTTGCCATATGTATTGATTCTTGTTTGCTCTTTCTATCGTATGTATACGTTGAATATGAATTTTGCCATTTTTCGCAGTAGATTGCGATCTTCGTAGGTCACCATTATTAAACCACTGCTAATATCCCGTCTCTGTCAGGGATCCATTTGTATTGACATCGGATCTTCGATGTCTAATCTAAATATGATTAAATAGGGCACCTCTGTTAAATTATGAATCGTAGCTAATTGTAGAGTTGTGTTCAGAGATGATCAAGATATCGTTTGATGATACACTAAACTGGGTCCATATGGTACGCGGTAATCCAATGAAAGTGCATTGTCGTTGGTTGACAGTGTTATCAAATAAAAAAACAGATTCGAGTCACTAGTAGGGCACGCCAGGTTATAGTTACTCTTATATACAGGGTCGTATACAATATTTACACATAGAACGTGTTGCTCTCATATCGTCAATTAAACAAGATGACTTGCCTTCAATTTGCTTGTAGTAGTGTATAACAGCGATAGCAGTCTGGTACGGCGTTTTGATTGTAAGATGAGGGTGGCCACTTCAAGTGTGTTCAATGAAGCGACTTGGTTTGTATATGTTTGTAATCGCTGGTATCTAGTGAAAGTCAAGGGCATCATGCCTGACATACTGCTGCAACTATGTGTGCGTGATTACTCCTCTTGTGAAATAAGTCAAGCTATATGTACTGGACAGTTAGATTTGTTTGGCACACATGAGGAGAGGGGTGTATTTAAGATATAGAGTTTTTGTTGATTAGTCTCTGTTATTGCGCAGACTAGGAAGCGACTACACATAGGAGTCTTGGATAAGTAAGTACCTGAGGGGTTAGCTCGTCAGAAATATCAGTTTTTTGTATGTTTTTAGTCATCGTGTCTTTAGGGTCATTTGAAGTACCCCATGTGAACTGTGTTTTTGTTGCTGTTGTGCACTAACCTTAGTTCCCCGATGTTTCAATGTTGACTAGCGAAGTAGAACATGGTTTACTCATTAGTGCCCCAAGCTATGTCCTGTATAAGATCCGACTACGTAAATGTGGTGGGAGTGTAAAAAACTATTTTGCACTCCATAGTGATCTGTATACGCTACAGAGTACTTTCACTTGTGCACGCCTTCATCTGGTGTTCACGATGTGAGGTACGGTGCATCGAGCGTTATATAAATAGTGTTTTGTTTGCATACTTTCGGGTTGGCAATGTTAATACAATGGTATATGACTTTGTTTTTGTTCTTCTTTAGTTCAATAAATCAATAATTGTATTGTTTCAGTTATCGCTGTCTTTAGTCCATTAAGGTTAAACTGTCTCTCAGTGGTATAGTTAGTCTCTTTAGCATGGTCAGGGTCCAATAAGTATTGCCCGTCGTTTTGTTTTAATGCGTGGATCTTTAGTTCCATTTTGTGACTGGCTGGTTTCGAGTCTCGGGGGTGGTTGGGGTTTGGTTTTTTTTTTTTTGTGGTTTTTCTATTGGTCAGGGGTATTGGGCCCTGTTTGTTTTATTTTTTTGTGTTTTTTTGTTATTGGTTCGGTTTCTTGTGTTTGTTTGGTTTTTTTTTTTTGTGGTTTGTTTGTTTGTTTTTTTGCTGTACTGTTTTATATCTTTTTTTTGGCGGTGTTGTGCGTCTCTCACTCGGCTTAGTGGATCCGTCACAGCTGTCACAATGACGGGTTAGTTTTTGCCTCGCTCCTCAAGCCGAGCAGTATCAAAAGGGTTATTGCCTATTGTTTCGCGGGATGTCATTTTAATACTTTTTTATAATGTTTCAACAGGTTCATTTTGTATTAGTCCGCTCTATTGGTAGTACTATTATATTGCTTTTAGTCTTTTCTTCGTTCATTTGACTGGTTTTTTACGCAGTGCGAGCTTCGGAATGTCGCTTTGATGTAGCTCTCATGTTTTGAGTTTTTTGCTGTTTTTTTTTTTTTCTTGTATGTTATGTTCCTGCTGTGTTGTTGTGTTGTGGTGCTGTGGCGTGCCTGAGTGAGATTGTGCCGTGGGGGTGTGCTAGTTTCTTGGGATTGGTTCACGGGGCAGTAGCGAGTAAGTTGTGTTTTCGTGCATTTGAGTTTTCCGTTTGATGTGAAGTTTAGTAGACTAATATGCTTCATTCGCGTGTTTTTGGGTTCAAACGTTTTCTATTTAGATATAATTGTTTTTTTGTTCGTTTTTTCTTTTTTGTTAATTTTCTGTTTTTTTTTTTTCTTCTATTATGGTATGTTTTTTTTTATTGATCCTGTATTGTTGTTTTTTCAAATCTCAGAATTTTGTTGGTTAAAGTTTTTTCGGTGCACTTTTGTTCTACACACTTGTTTTTCTTTTTATTACCTTTTTACACTTTGTTTAGGATCAAAGCCACCCGTGTGATGACCTTTAATGCAACATTTTTTGCAACTCGACCCAGCCTTTTCTGCATATTTTCTTTGCGCTTCCATGTTATAAACTTCCAGGTCTGGAGCCAGGACTCTCTTAGTTGCTCTAATTAGTTGGACCAATTTCTGCCCCGTTTTAAGATCTTGTTCCATCCTTTGCTCCAAGTATGTCTGAAGCCTATTCGTCAGAAAAAGAGACTTGTATATGGTGATAGGCTGGTTCACCTGACAGTAGTTTAGCATTCCTAAATTTTTTCCTATAAAATTCTGCATTCTTTTCATATCTTAACAAAAGAGCCTGCTTTAGCATGTCAAAATTTTCCTGATCACCTCTGCTCATTTTTGCAAAAACTTCATAAGCTGCCCCACGAAGTCCTTGAGATAACTTTAAGCTCCACCTTTCTCTCTCTAACCCATACGTGGTAGCTAATAGTTCATACCTATTTAGGTAGCTCTCTATATCATCGTCTTTCTCAACAAAATGATCTAAATGAAAATTCATAGCTGAGGTTGAGGCTCCTTGGCTAGCAGTGGCATCAGAGGCAAAGGGACTGGCACCATTTTCAGGAGCATGGCCTGAAACTCAAACTCCCTTAGTCGTAACTCATGTTCCCTTTGTAATCTGTTATCCTCTTCTTTCTGCAGCTTAAATTTGCTTCTCTTCCCTTTTCTGCAGCTAATTCCTTTCTGCAGCTAATTTTTTGTCTTCTCTTTCTGCAGTCAATCTTCTTTCTTCTGCTTCCAATTTCTTAGCCTCAGCCTCAATCTGCAACCTCTTAGTCTCAGCCTCAGCCTCAAATTGTAACTTCTTAATTTCCCTTTCAGCCTCTAACTTTCTTTCGGCTTCAAACCTTCTTTCTTCGCGTTCAATAAATTTGTCACATTCCGTAGTGACATAGGCAACCATAACTTGCCCATCTAATCCTAACTCTTTTGCAGTCTGAACAGCAGCAGATCGAAATTTGGCCAGGTCCGCCATTGTCTATCAGGTAAATTTATACAATGTCTAACCAACAATTCAATCTCTAAATATATATCTAATGGACAACACAGGCACCGTGAGCTCAACCTTATTTAATTCCACCCAAGGATACCTTTTAATTCCCTGAAGTGAATTACCCCCACTATTTTTAATAGGTAAAGATTCAAAATCCCGGACGAGCGAGACCCCAATATATGTGGTGAAGTGGGATGTTATAAATATTTATAGGGGACTTAGTGTACTGACTGAGATCAGCTGTGAAGGTATATATATATCTAATAAGAGTAGTGTATTATATATAACCTTACTTGCTGCCACATATGTATACCTCAGTCAGAATTATTCTGGAATAGTGTGATGACTACGTTGTATGTCTAGGGTATGTGTATGATGAAGTGTAAGTCATAACAACAACAGACAGATAAACAATTTAATTTATTCCAACACACTTGACAACACTGTGACACTCACATACATAAAACACTCTACAAGGATATCTTAAAGGAGTCACTGATAACTTTTCAAATAACAATATGTATTCATTGCTGTCATGAATGAATATGTGTCCTGATTCAAATACAAAGGGAACCAGGAATCACAATCAATTTTAATTACAAGTTATATGTACAGAATTTATCAATATGAATCTTGTAGTGACATATATTATTAAAAGTATCCTATGTGTGTCAGTTGTGTAGTAGTAATATGAGGTAATACTGGTTTTGTTTTGTTCAAGCTCTGTTGGTATTTGTCATCATGACTTCAATAGTTTGTCTTTATTTGAACTAGTATTGGAGATGTTCTCAGTTCCTGATATTAAAACAATTTAATTCCCCTCTTAATGTTATTTTTACAATGTCATTTTAAGATGGGGGTACATAATGTTGAGCTCAGCTGTCCACATCAGCTTATCTTGCGTGATGGCGGCAGGAAGAGACTCCTCTGCTCGATTTCTCCCCTGGGCTCTGGAGACACCTCACTGATAGCTAAATGGACCAAGGAGTATGCTGTCCGACTCTGGATTCAGCAAAGCTCTGACCAGGTGCTGCTCAATAACGTAAGACCACGGTCCCTGAAAACAAGAAGGATGTACCTTCTACTCCATAACTAATTGATACTCTAGTTCTACACTGAGCACAATACATCACAAACATTGAGTTCAGAGCGTTAGGCCAACTGTCAGCTTCATCTGAAATACTTTATACCAGTATTTCCCTCCCTAGTGGTTACTACGCCTCTGCAATTCCAGCATTATTTCTTTCTAGTCAATCATCTAGGTGTCAGTGTACTGTTTGGCCATTCCATGCCGTTTTACTTTCCTCCGACACCTTCTGTTCAGGCTGGAGCATTATAGGCTTTTCCTCATGTTCGCTACTGAACTACACATATATACAGGCATAAATTAACAATTTTACATTCAATTTTCATTAAAAGATATTGAATATTTCAAACCTACCACAATTCATGGAAATACACAGATACGTTGACTAGCAATGAATTCTGGCACAAATACTGGCACAAATTCCCATCTGCTTATGTTCCAGGCTTTTATTTAGCAAAAATATGAGCTGGCTTCAACGCACTGTTGCTTTATCAAGCTTATTTGAACTAGTGGTCTCGAACTAACGCTCCTAAGTGATTATATCAGCGAGTCTGGCCAATGGAGCCACGTTTCGACAAGTGTTTGAAAAAATTTTACCTTCCTACGTCTCCCCTAACAACCAAGGATAGCATTTATAGTCCGACTAATCGTGTGTAGCCTTACATATCATTCCAGCCAATCAGTTCAAATGTAACTTGTGGCCCATTTCCCGTACAATGGTGGTTTAAAAAATCTACCACTGAGCGATTCTGATTTTGGGTGTTGTCTGACAGCACCATCATTTTATTTTGGCTATAACTTGTTAATTCCTAGACTATTTGCGTAACGTTTTACATATTCTTTGTTAGCAAGCCCTAAGGAACCCAAATATACAAATTTAAAAGAGCTAAGTGGCTGCGTTCAAAATATGCAATTTCTTCTACCTCCTGTTTCGAAGATGTGCTGTCTGGGTACTGTAATGTTTTCAAACGTAAACCCATCTAATGTTATCTTTTCTAATAAGCGTTTCCCAGGTTTTTTAAAACCTAACTCTGGGAAGGTTAGTGTTTTTATCACTGTCCGTCCGAAAAAGTTAGTGCATGTGGCCTTACACGCGTGATAGTAGTAATTGTGTATCGCGTTACGCTTGTTGGGGTGGCATTAATAGCGAGACGCGTGTTTAATTTTGCATGCGTTCCTGATTTTCATTCGCCCCTCTCTCTTTCTATTTGAGTCCATCTGTTCGTTCGTTTTGGTAACGTAATATGATTAATGTTAGGATTAATTTAGGTCATTACGCAGTCTGCCTCTCAATGTTTTTCTTAGAAATGCAATACCCGTTTTAATGTGTTGTGGAAACGCTTGTATTTATGCAGTGGCTTATATTTAACGTGGAAACGTTACAATTTGCAGACGAAGCATAAAACAAAGGTGATTTCGAGTACATTCTTTGTGACAGCACTGTTATTTTCCATTCTTCTTCCTTTCTTTATTATATGTATTTATTAGGCTTTATATTTACCTGATAATTTATATATGTGGATTAGAATATTTCACGACAGAATTGAAGACCAAAGTGACAATGATGAGGAAAACGTGCTGATGACAAGTGACAAGAGTGACTTTGCTTGTATTTGTTGTGAGCATGTGCTCGTTGGGGCGCTAAACGGGATTGATTGATTGATTGATTGAATCTCTCCCTCCGGCATGTAAAAGTGCTGTATTTCCGTGAATAAAGATACCTTTTCCACGATCCCAGTGAAAGCTCACCAGCTAGGTGACAAAAACTTACTTTAATCGTAAACTACATGACATACCCAAGTGACGGTTTCTGTAACTGGAATTAACATTCGGTATATCATTTCTGAAACAAGAGACAAATTTGCGGTCACAATATCCAACAAATTCCAAGTGCTCCAACAGCTGGAAGATGTAGAGAATACAGAAGACTATTGGCAGCAGGTCAAAACTGTATGGAATGAGACATGTGAAGAAATACTGGGGAAAAGGGAAAGACAACAAAAAGCATGGATAACAACAGAAACCATCAATAAGATAAAAGACAGAAAAAACAAGAAAGCAGATTTAAACACAAGCAAAACCAGAAGTTCCAAAGCCAAGGCTCAAGAAGTGTGCACAGAAGCAAACAAAGAAGTAAAGAGAAGTATAAAAGAGACAAGAGGAAGTATATTGAGGAGTTGGCAAGAGAGGCAGAAGATGCTACAGCCAAAGGAAATATGAGAGAACTGTATAGCAGCACAAAGAAGCTAACAGGGAAATACAAGCAAACAAGTTGCCTCATAAAAGACAAGAATGGGAAACTGCTCAGCAATATACAGGAGCAAATGAAGAGGTGGACAGAATATTTAGGTGACCTTCTCAATAGACCAGCTCCACAAAACCCCCCGTACATCCAGCCAGCAGAAGAAGAGCTACAAATTAACGGTGAAAGACCAACGAAGGAAGAAATAAAGAAAGCTATAAAGCTTCTAAGAGATGGAAAAGCGGCTGGACCTGATGGCATTCCAGCAGAGGCCATCAAAGCAGATATCGGCACGGCTACAGAGATGTTATATAAATTACTTGATAAAGTCTGGGAAAAGGAAGAGATACCAGCAGAATGGAAGGAAGGATATCTGGTTAAGTTGCCTAATAAGGGAAATTTACAAGAGTGCACAAATTATAGAGGAATAATGTTACTATCAGTGCCAGGAAAAGTATTAAACAGGATTATCCTTGAGAGATTAAAAGAGTACATAGACAAGAAACTGAGAGATGAACACGCAGGTTTCCGACAAAACAGATCATGTACAGACCAGATAGCCACTTTGAGAATAATAGTTGAACAAAGCCTGGAATGGAATTCACCACTATACATCGGATTTGTGGACTACGAAAAGGCATTTGACAGTGTAGACATAGAATCACTTTGGAAATTGATGAGGCATTATGGTGTTCCCCTGAAGATCATTAATTTAATAAAGAAAACATATGAAGACATGACGTGCAGAGTTCTTCATGAAGGACAGCTTACAGAACCATTTGGGATAAGAACAGGAGTGCGACAGGGATGCCTCTTGTCTCCATTTCTTTTCTTGCTGGCAATAGATTGGGTTATGAGATCATCGACAACACACAACAGAAATGGAATCCAGTGGACTCTGACTAAGCAGTTGGATGATCTGGATTTTGCTGATGACTTGGCTCTTCTGTCCCATAACCGTAATAAGATGCAGGACAAATTGAAAACACTCGATGAGAGGTGACAGCAATTGGGTCTGAAAATACACAGGAAAAAGACGAAAATATTGAGAATAAATGCAGGTAATGATAACAGGGTTGAACTTGAAGAAACACCAATACAAGATGTAGAATCATACACATATCTTGGCAGCAATATAGACAATGTTGGAGGGACAGACAGCGATATCAAAATAAGAATACAAAAGGCAAGAGGAGCTTTCATTGCATTGGGAAATATATGGAGATCAAGAGAAATCGGATCCAACAAGAAAATAAGAATCTTCAACTCAAATGTAAAGTCGGTCCTATTGTATGGCTCTGAGACATGGAGAACAACAAAGACAACAACCAAAAAGCTACAGACTTTCATAAATGGGTGCTTGCGTAGAATAGAGGGGTTAAAATGGTATGACAAGGTTACCAACGTGGAACTGATGACAAGAACTAGACAAGTGCCAGTGGAACAAGAGATAAGAAGAAGACGATGGCGATGGATAGGACACACACTGAGGAAACCTGTTGATAGCATTACAAGGCAGTCCTTGTTCTGGAACCTTCAGGGCAAGAGAGGCAGAGGTAGACCAAGAAGCACATGGAGAAGAGAGCTGGAAACAGAGGTGAAAATGATGAGGAGAACGTGGAAAGAACTTGAGATGATGGCTCGTGATAGGAGGACTTGGCATGTGTTTGTTGAAGGCCTATGCTCCTTTGGGAGTGGAGGGTTATGATGATGATGATATCATTTCTGGGGTCGGAGTGGCTAAGAGGTATGGCGCGAGCCTGTAATTCTAAAGGTACTGGGTTCGATCCCGGCACAAGGAATATAATTTATGGAAATACTTTTTCAGAACCAGTGGTCTTAATGATGTCATACTCCCCCCTGATCTTCTCGGTAGTGAGATCGGATGTCTAGCCTTCTCGGATAAGGACGACAAAATAAGAGGTCCCACGTGCATGTTGCGCACGTTAAAAATCCCTCGGCAGTTGCAAATCGTAAAGAGTAGGCCATAAGGCCGCTGCCCTGGCAAAATTTAACAATTATGAACCCTACCCACCACAATAATCAATATATATAAAATACCAGCTTCCTCTGTCACTAACGCTAAGGGATGCAACTTTGGTTGAAAGTTAGACATTAATTGTATTGTTTCCCTTAAATGTACTCTCCTGAAAATAGTAACACTTACCAAAGAAGAATGCGCAAATGACGGTGTGCACAAAAATATTTATAGAATGTGTGATCACGCATACACACATTGGGATCCTCGCTGCTGCTACGTAGTTCGTGTACTGAGGTGATGCATAATGGTTTTTTTAATACTTTTGAATAAGTAAAAGTGCCTTAGGTATTGGTGCTTTTAAATATAATTCCCGTCTTATGACGGGGTTTTACACTAGTATTTTTAGAATGTGTGATTCCTCTAAACACACATTGGGATTCTCGCCAGTGGCTACTGAGTTTGTGTTGTGCTGAGAGATTCCTTGTGTGACCTAAGGGAGGAGAACGGAGCACTGACGGAGTTGTCCATGTACAATGAAGATGGTAATTAAAAACAAAAACAAAATATCATTTAGTTTGAATCTTTCACCGCACAGTTGATGGAATTGTAGGAGGCCTATCGTCCGTTAGAAATACAAATTACACATGATAAATCATCATCTTTCCTTTGCGCTCCTTGTGAAACATGGGGCCGCCACCAGCGATGGTCTCCCTTACATGAAGCCTGTAACAAGCACTTATATGGTGTTGCAGTGTTGGTTAATTACGAGGTTTTATGAGACTGCGGAGATAGCGTTGTGTTGGCTGTGGAGCAACCGAAACGGGGGGTATGGAATTCAGGACAGTAATTTATTTATATACAACATATTGGTTATGTTCACTATTGCCTCAATCTGACAGATAAGATCATGAGTGAAGTTGAAAGTAGCAACCAAGGTGAAGTGGGTTCAATTCCCAAGCGCAAACACAATAGGAGGCTGGCATTTGGGAGTCATGACCCAAGTGTGCCCGCTCCCCTTAGAGAAAGGGCAGAAACACTTATGGGACCCGCGGGGGAGGCCAACTTCTGATGATAAGATAGCATCCTGCTGTAATGCTCTGTTATAGAGTTTCCTGTCATGTGACATTTTGTTTTACATGAAGAGTTTACGAGCCCCCGGGCACAACCTCATATTAGCAGCCTTGTACGACATGCTTAACGGTGCAGTAGGCCTATTCTTTCTTTGTCTCTTCAGAGGCCCCCGGGGAACTACTCGGGGGGGGGGGGGGGAGAGAAATAACATATAGACTGCACATATTCCAAATTCCGAATTCTCTGAAACCCGATAACAAACATGATTTTATCAAGATCTTTACAGAGCTCATTATTTCTAAAGTAGATCCTCACAGCTCTTGCGTTGCCCGCTGCTGCATTATTCCATTAGTGTGGACCAACTAGTGCTTGTCGAGAATCCGACAATGCGTGCCTGTATTTGAACACACCGGATGAACCTGTTTGTTGTACACCAGAAAATCAAACGTAACTGTGGCCATCAGCCACCTCCAGGGGTCTGTTTGCTTTGAAATCATGATAAATGCCAAAGGTCAGGATCAAGTGAAATGCACTACAAGGCTGAATAACGTCCTCGGAAGCCTAATAGTCTAGTTAACCTTCTTGTTCAACGAAAATCTTCTTGATTTTCACTTTTACGATGTTTTTTTTTTTTTTGCTTACGTATATATTGATTTATTTCATGTTTTTCTTGTTTCGTATCGTTATCATCAACATCATCATTACCAACATCACCATTATAATCATTTCTATCATCATCATCACTACCATCACCATCATAATCATTACCATCATCATCATTACCATCACCATCATAATCATTACCATCATCATCATTATAATTATCACCATCATAATTATTACCATCATCCCCATCATCATCATCATAATAATCATTAAAATCATAACCATCACCACCATCATCACATCATCATTACCATCACATCATCATTACCATCATCATCATCATTATTATCACCAGTATAATTATTGTCGTAAATTATTCTAATCCCCATATATAAATTAAAACGTAAATGCAAAGCCTAACAAATAAATTTAATAAAAGGAAAGAAGAATGGTAAAGAACAGTGCTGTCATAATGCCTGTACTCGAAATCCCCCTTGTTTTCTACTTCGTCTGCAAATTGTAACGCTTTCACGTTGATAGTAAAAGCCTACTGTATTATTACCCGCTTTCTTCAATGAAACGTGTACTGTATTTCTTGGGAAAACCTTGAGATACGCAAGCTGATCAATGACCTAAATTTAATATTTCATTCATTCCATTTTATACACGGCGTAACTAAAAGACAGATGGACTAAAGGATAGAGAGAAGGGAAAGGCAGAAAGCAGGGACACGTGCAACACTAAACACTTATTACAAATAAGGGCACGGAAGGTCCAGTGTTCAAATCCTGGGTAAGCCACTCATGTCTGTTGTTTTTCTGTTGTCTGGTGTTCTACTTCTTTATTTCCTGCGAGTGCCTGATAACATACCTTTATATTTGTTTCATATTAATTTCATATTAATTTACAACACTAAACACGCGTCGCGCGATACACAATTGCTGCCATCACGCGTGTAAGGCCACATGCACTAACTTTATTTCAATTCGACAGTGATAAAATTCACTACCCTTCCCAGAGATAGGTTTTAAAATCCTGAAAAACGCTTACTGGGAAAGATGACATTAGATGGGTTTACGTTTGAAAACATGACAGTACCCAGACACCACATGGGGACTGAAGTGAACAGGAGGTGGTAGAAAATGCACATTTTGAACGCAGCCACCTAGCTCCCTTAAATTCGTATATTTGGGTTCCTTAGGGTTTGCTGACAAAGAATATGTAAAACGTTACGCAAATAGTCTAGGAATTACCAAGTTATGGCCAAAATAAAATAGTGGGGGTGCCTGACAGCATGAAATCATTTCTGCTCATAAAATTTTTTATAACGTGTTTGAAGAAACATTACGTTACGGAAATAGCCTACCATGTTAACTCCTATGTGATTGGAGCGCAACAAATGAAAGACTAAACACGATTGGTCGGACTATAAATACTATCTTGTGTTGTCAGGGGAAACGTGAGAAAGGGGTACTTTTTTTGAAAAGATGTGTAGACGTGGTGTGATTGGGTAGAGCTGCGAATATACACAATTCAGAGCGTCTGTTCATTGCCACATCTTGTAATAAGCCTACTAAGAAGCAGTGCGTTGAGCACCAGTGTATATTTTTTATAAAATAAAGCCTGGGACATCGGCAGATCGGAGTTGTGCTATATTCATTGCCAGTCAACGAAACTGTTTATTATTATTTCCATGAATTGTGGTAAGCTTGAAATATTCAATATCTTTTAATGAAAATTGAATGTAAATTGATAATTTATGTCTGTATATATGTGTGGTTCAGTAGCGAACATGATGTAAAGCCTATAGTGCTCCAGCCTGAACAGAAGGTGTCGGAGGAAAGTAAAACTGCATGGAATGGCCAAACAGTACACTGACACCTAGATTATTAACTAGAAAGAAATAATGCTGGAATTGCAGAGGCGTAGTAACCATTAGGGAGGGAAATACTGGTATAAAGTATTTCAGATGAAGCTGACAGTTGGCCTAACGCTCTGAACTCAATGTTTGTGATGTATTGTGCTCAGTGTAGAAACAGAGTGTAAATTAGTTCTGACGTAGAAGGTACAACCTTCTTGTTTCAGGGACCGTGGTCTTAAAGTTATTGAGCAGCACCTGGTCAGAGCTTTGCTGAAGCCAGAGGTGGACAGCATACTCCTTGGTCCATATAGCAACCAGTGGGGTGGCTCCAGAACTCATTTAAGTAAACGAGCAGAGGAGTCTTTTACTGCAGTCATCACGCAAGATAAGAGAGTGTGGCCATGGAGCTCAACATTATGTACCCCCATCTTAAAATGACATTATAAACTAAAATTAAGAGGGGAATTTAATTGTTTTAATACCAGGAACTGAGAACATCTCCAATACTAGTTCCAAAAGAAACAAACTATTGAAGTCATGATGACAAATACCAACAGAGCTTGAACAAAACAAAACCAGTATTACCTCATATTACCACTACACAACTGACACACATAGGATACCATTAATAATATATGTCACTATAAGAATCATATTAATAAATTCTGTACATATAACTTGTAATTAAAATTGATTGTGATTCCTGGTTCCCTTTGTATTTGAATCAGGACACATATACATTCATGACAGCACTGAATACATATTGTTATTTGAAAAGTTATCAGTGACTCCTTTAAGATATCCTCTTAGAGTGTTATATGTATGTGAGTGTCACAGTGTTGTCAAGTGTGGTGGAATAAATTAAATTGTTTATCTGTCTGTTGTTGTTATGACTTACACTTCATCATACACATACCCTAGACATATAACGTAGTCATCACACTATTCCATAATAATTCTGACTGAGGTATACATATGTGGCAGTAAGTAAGGTTATCTATAATACACTACTCTTATTAGATATAGATACCTTCACAGCTGATCTCAGTCAGTACAATAAGTCCCCTATAAATATTTATAACATCCCACTTTACCACATATATTGGGGTCTCGCCCTTGGGATTTTGAATCTTTCCCTATTACAAATATTGGGGGTAATTCACTTCAGGGAATAATAAGAATTAAAAGGTATCCTTGGGTGAAAATAAATAAGGTTGAGCTCACAGGGCCTGTGTTGTCTTAAGTTAATTAGTCATAGATAAAATTGTTTAGACATTTATCTGTTAGACAATGGCCGACCTGGCAAAATTTCGATCTGCTGCTGTACAGACTGCGAAAGAGTTAGGAATGGACGGGCAAATTATGATTTCTTATGTCACTGCTGAATGTGACAAATATATTGAACGGGAAGAAAGAAGATTAGAAAAAGAGGCCGAAAGAAAATTAGAATCTGAAAGATTGGCCGAAGATAAGAGAATAGAGGCTGAGACTAAGAGGTTGCAGATTGAGGCTGAGGCTAAGAGGTTGCAGATTGAGGCTGACAAAGAGGCTAAAGCATTGGAAGCAGAAGAAAGAAAATTAGCTGCAGAAAGGGAAGACAAGAGATTAGCTGCAGAGAGGGAGGCAGAAAAGGAGGAGAAGAGATTACAAAGGGAACACGAGTTACGACTAAGGGAGTTTGAGTTTCAAGGCCATGCTCCTGAAAATGGTGCCAGTCCCTTTGCCTCTGATGCCACTGCTAGCCAGGGAGCCTCAACCTCAGCTATGAATTTTCATTTAGATCATTTTGTTGAGAAAGACGATGATATAGAGAGCTATCTAAATAGGTATGAACTATTAGCTACCACATATGGGTTAGAGAGAGAAAGGTGGAGCTTAAAGTTATCTCAGGGACTTCGTGGGGCAGCTTATGAAGTTTTTGCAAAAATGAGCAGAGGTGATCAGGAAAATTATGACATGCTAAAGCAGGCTCTTTTGTTAAGATATGAAAAGAATGCAGAATTTTATAGGAAAAAATTTAGGAATGCTAAACTACTGTCAGGTGAAACATATCACCAGTTCTCTGCACGAATAGAGACATACTTGGAGAAATGGACTTCTCTGGGGAAAACCCAAGATCTTAAGGAAATGGTCCTTATAGAGCAATTAAGAGAGTCCATGGCTCCAGACCTGAGAAAGTTTCTCATGGAACAAGGTGCAGAGAGGCTGGGTGAGTTGCTAAATGTTGCTGAAAGGTATCAAGCAGCTCAAGCAGAGGTAACAGGTAATAAAAAGAAACAAGTGGATAACTTTAGGGCACCACAGAACTTTAATAAATTTGATCCTAGGGATCAAAAAAAAGGTAAGCACCAGTTTGATAGGCCACGGTATGAAAATAAAAATAAAATCCCACAATTCGATGAAAGGAAATATGATGAAAGAAAATCTTACAACCAAGGAAAAAGGTGGTGTAAAAATTGTAAGATGAACAATCATGACACTGACCATTGTAGAAGGAAACCTGTGTACATGGCAACCCTTCAGGTCAGGTCGACCTCAAGACAGGAGGAGGATATTATGTTGAATACCACTCCAGAAGAGATGAGGAAGGCACAGGCTGGGGACAAGACCCTCAAGCCTTGTTTCAGGAAATTGTCAACTTGTCATACAACTCCAGGCAAGGGAGATTTTTACATGAAAAACAAGTTGATGTATAGGAAGACTGGAGCTAGATCCAAAGGTCACGGACAGCTGGTTCTTCCAAAGAGATATAGGACAGAATTAATAAGGAGCCTACATGTGAAACCAGATGGGGACCATGAGAAAATAGGTACCATCATCCAAAAGGTGGCTCACAATTATTATTGGCCCAAAGCAAGATGGGACATTGAGAATTTTGTAGAAAGGTGTAGCATAGCACATGAGGGAACACCCACAAGTGGGAACATTGATCAGGACCTGGACACGCCAAGGGGCAAAAGTAGGCCTGAAAATACAAAGAGATATAAATTTGATAAGGTGGACCAAAGGGAATGGGAAGCCCCTTTTCACGGACAAGCTTCACTTAACTGTTTTACAATGGCCACTATGCGGAGAGTGCAAAAGGATGTCTTACCCCAGGATAAGCCGAAAATCCCTCAATCGGACTTAAACAAACTGGAGGAAGGAGATGGGGAGAGGAAATCTCTCATCAAGAATTTTAAGTGGGGAGAAAGCCCCAAAAGAAAAATTGGTAGCGGTCGTTTTATGCATGATAATTCTGGGAAGAAAAATCATCACTATAGAGCTTCGAGTGGAAGAGACCATACCGGTGCATGGACAAATAGGTCCACAAAATTAAAGGTCCATATGTAGCTTTGTTAAGAACGTGGACTGATGAAAAGGCAGAGGAAAACATTACATCTTCATACCAATATGTGAATGAGCTGACCACTCGTTTAAAAACTGGCTGGAAACTTGCCAATGAAAATTTGAAACAAGCCAGGAAGAAACATGCTGCCTATTATAACAGGAAGGCGAAAGACAGAGATTTGGCTGTGGGAGAGAAGGTACTGCTTCTTCTCCCCGGGAGTCAGAATAAGTTACAGATTGGATGGCAAGGTCCATATACAGTTTTAGAGAAGGTGTCTAGAACAAATTATAAGATAGATAAGAAGGGGAAAGAAAAAATCTATCATGTGAATCTCCTGAAGAAATATTTGGAAAGAGAACATCAGGAAGAGACACACTTGTTGACCTTGTCCATCGCCATGGAGATGAAAAAGGAACCACTTTCATCATTTGAATATCCATTACACCCCTGTGAGACAGCAGCACAGGTGAAAATCAGTACACATTTAACAAAAACTCAGAAAGAGAGAGTGCAACAGGTTCTAAATAATCATGCAGAGGTGTTAACAGACCGACCAGGGCATACAAACCTATTGGAATATGATATGAAACTGATAGACCCCACACCTGTCTGTATGAAACCATATTCGATTCCGTTTGCTAAGGAGAAAGCTTTGAAGGAAGAGATAGACTATCTGTTGAAGGAAGGAATTATTTCGCACAGTGAATCCTCATATAGTTCCGGTGTTGTACTCTTAAGGAAGCCCTCTGGAGAACATAGACTCTGTATAGATTACAGGAGACTGAATGCTATTACAGAAGGACAGGTGGATCCATTGCCGGATACAAATCAGCTGTTTGCCAGACTAAATAAAGCTAAATATTTCTCAAAAGTGGATCTGAGTAAAGGATACTATCAGATTCCAGTAAAGCCTGAGGTTAGACCATACCTAGCTTTTAGTACCTCAGAAGGACACTATGAGTTTAATAGATTGCCATTTGGATTGAAGAATGCGCCTAGTGTCTTCTCTAGAATGATGAGAAAATTATTGGACCCTCTGAATAATCCATGTATAACAAATTTCATGGATGATATCCTTATAGCAACCGAAACATTTGAGGAACACATTGACTCTCTGAAGATGCTGTTTGATCGACTTAGGGAAGCAAATTTAACAGCCCGACCAACCAAATGTTGCGTTGGATGTAAAGAATTGGAATTTTTGGGACACACAGTTTATCAGGGAAACATGACCCCTGACCCAAAGAATTTAGAGAAACTAAAGAAAGCCCCGAGACCACAAACCAAGAAGGACGTGAGATCCTTTGTCTCATTATGTGGTTTCTACCAGAAGTATATCAAAAACTTTAATTCCATATGTGCACCGTTAACTGATTTGACACGTAAAGGACATCCAGATCGCATTACATGGACACCACAATGTGAAATGGCTTACCAAGAATTGAAGGAAAAGCTCACAAGTAAACCTATTTTGAAATTACCTGACTTAAGTCAAGAATTCATAGTAAGGACGGATGCCAGTAATATTGGGTGGGTGCAACTCTACTACAGAAATCAGATGCATTGGATGGGGAATTAAGCCCAGTGGCATATGCTAGCAGAAAATTGAATAAAGCTGAAATCAACTACTCAACTAGCGAAAAAGAATTCTTGCAGTAATATGGGCAATAAAGAAATTCAATATTTATCTGTATGGGAAGGCATTTAAGTTGCAAACGGATCACAAACCTTTATCGTTTCTAGCCCAGGCTAGGCATGAGAACTCTAGGTTACTCCGATGGTCCTTGCTTTTGGCTCCCTATAATTTTAGCATTGAGTATATATCTGGAAAAACAAATTTGGGAGCGGATTTTTTAAGCCGCCATCCGTGTGATGAGAATCACCGTAAACCCCAGAAATAATAATAAATTTCTCTATGTGTATATAGAATAAAGTACTGACATATAATGTCTGTTTTAAGAGGGGAGATGTCGTGAATTATTCTACTCCCCATATATAAATTAAAACGTAAATGCAAAGCCTAACAAATAAATTTAATAAAAGGAAAGAAGAATGGTAAAGAACAGTGCTGTCATAATGCCTGTACTCGAAATCCCCCTTGTTTTCTACTTCGTCTGCAAATTGTAACGCTTTCACGTTGATAGTAAAAGCCTACTGTATTATTACCCGCTTTCTTCAATGAAACGTGTACTGTATTTCTTGGGAAAACCTTGAGATACGCAAGCTGATCAATGACCTAAATTTAATATTTCATTCATTCCATTTTATACACGGCGTAACTAAAAGACAGATGGACTAAAGGATAGAGAGAAGGGAGAGGCAGAAAGCAGGGACACGTGCAACACTAAACACGCGTCGCGCGATACACAATTGCGGCCATCACGCGTGTAAGGCCACATGCACTAACTTTATTTCAATTCGACAGTGATAAAATTCACTACCCTTCCCAGAGTTAGGTTTTAAAATCCTGAAAAAACGCTTATTGGGAAAGATGACATTAGATGGGTTTACGTTTGAAAACATGACAGTACCCAGACACCACATGGGGACTGAAGTGAACAGGAGGTGGTAGAAAATGCACATTTTGAACGCAGCCACCTAGCTCCCTTAAATTCGTATATTTGGGTTCCTTAGGGTTTGCTGACAAAGAATATGTAAAACGTTACGCAAATAGTCTAGGAATTACCAAGTTATGTCCAAAATAAAATAGTGGGGGTGCCTGACAGCATGAAATCATTTCTGCTCATAAAATTTTTTATAACGTGTTTGAAGAAACATTACGTTACGGAAATAGCCTACCATGTTAACTCCTATGTGATTGGAGCGCAACAAATGAAAGACTAAACACGATTGGTCGGACTATAAATACTATCTTGTGTTGTCAGGGGAAACGTGAGAAAGGGGTACTTTTTTGAAAAGATGTGTAGACGTGGTGTGATTGGGTAGAGCTGCGAATATACACAATTCAGAGCGTCTGTTCATTGCCACATCTTGTAATAAACCTACTAAGAAGCAGTGCGTTGAGCACCAGTGTATATTTTTTATAAAATAAAGCCTGGGACATCGGCAGATCGGAGTTGTGCTATATTCATTGCCAGTCAACGAAACTGTTTATTATTATTTCCATGAATTGTGGTAAGCTTGAAATATTCAATATCTTTTAATGAAAATTGAATGTAAATTGATAATTTATGTCTGTATATATGTGTGGTTCAGTAGCGAACATGATGTAAAGCCTATAGTGCTCCAGCCTGAACAGAAGGTGTCGGAGGAAAGTAAAACTGCATGGAATGGCCAAACAGTACACTGACACCTAGATTATTAACTAGAAAGAAATAATGCTGGAATTGCAGAGGCGTAGTAACCATTAGGGAGGGAAATACTGGTATAAAGTATTTCAGATGAAGCTGACAGTTGGCCTAACGCTCTGAACTCAATGTTTGTGATGTATTGTGCTCAGTGTAGAAACAGAGTGTAAATTAGTTCTGACGTAGAAGGTACAACCTTCTTGTTTCAGGGACCGTGGTCTTAAAGTTATTGAGCAGCACCTGGTCAGAGCTTTGCTGAAGCCAGAGGTGGACAGCATACTCCTTGGTCCATATAGCAACCAGTGGGGTGGCTCCAGAACTCATTTAAATAATCGAGCAGAGGAGTCTTTTACTGCAGTCATCACGCAAGATAAGAGAGTGTGGCCATGGAGCTCAACATTATGTACCCCCATCTTAAAATGACATTATAAACTAAAATTAAGAGGGGAATTTAATTGTTTTAATACCAGGAACTGAGAACATCTCCAATACTAGTTCCAAAAGAAACAAACTATTGAAGTCATGATGACAAATACCAACAGAGCTTGAACAAAACAAAACCAGTATTACCTCATATTACCACTACACAACTGACACACATAGGATACCATTAATAATATATGTCACTATAAGAATCATATTAATAAATTCTGTACATATAACTTGTAATTAAAATTGATTGTGATTCCTGGTTCCCTTTGTATTTGAATCAGGACACATATACATTCATGACAGCACTGAATACATATTGTTATTTGAAAAGTTATCAGTGACTCCTTTAAGATATCCTCTTAGAGTGTTATATGTATGTGAGTGTCACAGTGTTGTCAAGTGTGGTGGAATAAATTAAATTGTTTATCTGTCTGTTGTTGTTATGACTTACACTTCATCATACACATACCCTAGACATATAACGTAGTCATCACACTATTCCATAATAATTCTGACTGAGGTATACATATGTGGCAGTAAGTAAGGTTATCTATAATACACTACTCTTATTAGATATAGATACCTTCACAGCTGATCTCAGTCAGTACAATAAGTCCCCTATAAATATTTATAACATCCCACTTTACCACAATTATTATGATCATCATCATCATCACCATCATCGTTATCACCATTACAATCATTACCATCATCACCATCATCCCATCATCATTACCATCATCACCACCATCATCATCATCATCATCACTATTATCACGATCATCGTCATCACCATCATAATAGTTACCATAATCACAATCACCACCATCTTCACACCATCATTACCATCATCACCACCACTATCATTACCATCATAATCATTACCATTGTGATAAAACGGGGCGGCCTCTATCGATCTTTGTTTCTCTCCGGCAGTATCGACACATTTGTGGTACTGATTTTTACTATGTGCTGTCAATTATCGCACTTTTCTTCCTTTCTTTCTTTTTTCTGCTTTAGTGGCAAATAGTTTGTATGTTCAAACATTTGTGACACTCCTTGCAGATAATGGTTATCCCAGCCTGCGAGAAGCAACTAGATAAGATAGTCGCCGGCGTGTTTAGATCGAACTGTTGATAAGACGGCTCACCTGGTAACCCAGATGGGCAGACACGGAGTTTTGCGTACTCGTACGACAGATAACGAGATTACTGTCTGTGTGACACATGTGGGCAGACAAGTGTGACATAATCGCGTCCGGGCCGACTTGTTATGACAACATTACTTTCTAATAAAATAATAAATATTACAGCCTACACATGTTGTCATGTGAGTTCCCCGATCTGTCTGTAAGTTGGTACACAAGGGCATCGGACATCATATTGCCATATATGGGAGACGTGACCTTTGCGAAATTGTTCCATGTCGGACATATTCTGATAGTACCACACCCGACCTGTTTGAATATGATTGGAGCGTTTATTTAACTCCATAACAAACGAAGGCGTGGAAAGGCAGTGAATATAGTCTGACCATTTCGCAGTTTTATTTCACTGTGAATTTTACGCTCGCCAAGACAACATCAGGCCTCGCCAGAGTGAAGACTAGATTCATAATTCCTTTTATCGGACTTGACCTTTTATCAGAGTATTCCAAAAGGACTTAAAAAAACAGCCCAGGAAATCTCTAGCATTCTAACAAGGAAAACCAGTACTAAGGAAAACTGAAGAAACACACGGAGTCAGAGAGGGAATCTATTGTAAAATTAAAGATCCCCCAGACGCGTGTAAGAGGCCGATTCAAGTCTCTTTTATTTATCTGAGCAACAAGTCTGTAGCCAAGATTGGCGTAAGTAGTGCATTTTAATTTTATGTTTTATTACTAACATGTGAACTAACATATATATATATATATATATATATATATATATATATATATTTATATATATATATATATATATATATATATATATATATATATATAGATATATATATATATATATATATATATATATATATATATATATATATATATTACCATGTGAATTTTAATATGTGACACTCGCTATTGGATGTCAAAGTCATTTGAGGCTGGCAACCTCAGCGTATATAATTTGTATTCATGAACCACCACTGCACGGGCTAGTGATTGCTTTATTGATAGTTTCGTAAAGAGAACTAAAAAGCATAAAGTAGTTCCAGGTTCCCTATGGAGCAGGGAGGGAAAATTGAAAGAAACGATGTACATTCTAAGCATAATACTTATATTTTCAAAGCAGTGTAAATGTCCATATAAGCATAGTCACTTTAAAATTAATGTAAGTTTTCAAGCTTTAAACCAGTGTAAATGTCTATGTGAAAACATATTCATGTTAAAATTAATAGAAGTTTCAAACGTTTCCACAAGTGTAAATGTAAATGAAACATAAATGAATTTATATTGTGAACACTTTTCAAACAGTGGAGATGTAAATGTAAAACATATTATATCTGTACGTTTAACCTTTTCATTTAAATGTAATGTAAAGTTAAAGATATTCCGTTTAAACGTAAATAAAGTTTTATCCCGAGTGAATAAATTTAATTCTCATCGAGGGTAAATTCTGACATGGGATGGTAGAATAGAAGAAGAAAGGGGGGGGGGGGCACATAACTATGTGTCGGAAAACGCCATACTCAGAAGAGCGTTTCGTTTCTATTTCTATTACCAGTTATTGGTGGTACCAGCAGAAAGTACTATCTCTGGAACCAAGTGAAGGTAAAAGTGGACTGACGTTGTGCGAGACGCCATCATAAGAGGGTCTTATAGACAGACGAAGAACCAGCTTGGCCGTTACTCCTTGACGTTCTGGGAACGTGCGGCACCTGAACTTTGACCAGAGACGAGCGCAAGCAGAGTGAAAAGAACCTACCCATCAGGAGGAGGATTCGAATCATCATTGGCAGCTATGTTAACCTATATGCTGCCACTTTAACTTCTTATCAAAAACCATCACCCGAGTGATGAAACCTTTATGTTATAACTAACTATTATTCCTTTCATTTAAACTGTTAAACTTAAGGTGATTATTAAATTTTGTTATTTGTAATTATACCAATTTAACTTCGATTCAATAATTTTAAATATACTACATGTTTGTTTCGGTCAAAGTTACTAAACACACACTCTAAACAGAGCTATATTATAATAATATATCCACCGAGTAACTCAGGGCTGGGGGCTTAATGAGCTAGAATAAACCATTGCTTAAATTCTTCATAAAAGGTGTCGGCAGATTACAGAATTAACGTGCTCAACAACAGCCAACATTGTTTTCTCTTATCTGAATATCTTGTGAAGACTCCCATGTGATAGAAGCTTTACTACTCTTCTATCTACATTTCTGCCAAGAGTAATCTTGTGTAAAGATAGACTCCATTGAAGCCTATAATAGATACTCTTGAGTTTTGGCCACTGTTGGACCACTACTGCAAAGCAGGGGAGACAATACCGTCACAACCATCGTCACCATCATCATTATCATCACTATCATCATTATCACTATTATCATCATTACCATCATGATCTTTTCTATCATCACTATCATCATCGTCATCATGGTCCTTATCATTATCATCATCATCAATATCATCATTATCGCCATCACCATCATCAATATCATCTTCATCAGCATTATTACCATCACCAATATCACCATCATCATCGTCACTATCATCATCACCATCCCCATCATCACCATCATCATTATCACAATCATCATCACCATTGCCATCATCATCCTTATAATTATCACCATTATAAGCATCATCATTATCATCACCATCACCATCATTACAATTACCATCATTATTATCGCCATTATGATTATCATAATCATCATCATTACCATATCATCATCATTATTATCATTATATCACCATCAACATCATCACCATCATCATCACAATTACCATCATTATTATTGCCATCATCATTATCATAATCATCATCATTCCCATTATCATCATCATTATTATTATTTCATCATCATCACCATCATTTTTTTCGCAATCATCATTATCTTAATAATGATCATCACCATTATTACCATCAATATTATTATCATCATCATCATTATTATCATGACCTTCATCATCATCCGCATCATCATCCCCATTATCATCATTACCATTATCATCATTATTATCGTCATAATTATTATCACAATCATCATCTTAACTATCACCTTCATCATCATTATTATTATCATCATCATCATTACCATCATCATTATCATCACCGCCATCATCATCATCATCACTACCACCACCGTTATCGTCATTACCATTACCATTACGGTCATCATTGTTATCATAATCATCATCATAATCATCATCTTAATGATCATCATCACCTCCATTGCCATCATTATTATAGTCATCATCATTATTATCGTCACCATCATCACCATCATCCTCATCACCATCACCATTACCACCATTATCATCATCATCATTAACATAATTATTATCGTCATCATCATAATTATCATCATCACCACCATCGTCATCTTCATCGTAATCGCCATCGTCATCATCATCAACCTTCAGCTTCCAGTGGAGATTTTAAAAATTCTACAAATTCACCCTACGCCTTCCTATCATTTGCCAACCGATCAAAGACTTTCCATGTCGTTTTTACACCCTAATAGTCCGTAATCCAGTTCCCTTCTCCGTGTGTTTTTCTGTCTTTTATTGTTGACCACTTTTTTGGATTTAAGTTTCTACAGGATTAGGTTTCTGGCACCATGGCTAACCATCCTTAGTAGCCTTCTAGGGTACACCTGTGTGACTGTATTGTCTCCCCTGCTCTGCAGTAGTGGTCCAACTAGGGTCAAACATAGAGTATAAAATGAGGGTCTTCAAATGCATCAACCTTCGCTCAAGATTACTCATGGCAGAGATATCTTCTTCTTCTTCTTCCTCGTTCGCCCTGAAAAGGACGGTGGTTGCGTTGTGTCTGTTTATGCATAAGCTGTGATATCTGCACCTTTCGGTCGACACATCCGACTTCAGCACGGCATTTTTTAGGGACCGGGTTTGCCTTCCCATTGCGATCCGCACTCGCTCAGCCAGACTGCACTGCTGCAGACTGTTTCCAGGACCACCACGTGGAGGTGGAGTGCGGTCTTGACCAGCTCTGGTTCGCTGGTCCTGATGAAAGCAGTACAGCTATGGGTCGCTGACTGCATTCACTGTTGCTGCATCTTGGGGTCCCTGGCAGAGATATAAATAGAAGATGATGCCTCTACTTCAGGGAGCCTCATAGGATGTTAAAGAAAGTTAGCATAACAACTGGGATCATCTAAGCTGACATGAACTTCTTATCCTCCCGTCTCTTCTGTGAGGTCATATTGACTCGTATTTTCTGAACCCCTAGCTGAAGGTGATTCAGCAACTATTAATTTAACAACTATATATGGTTATGAATTTAAAAGAATATGAGTCATACAGGTGCAGACATACAATTCACTCAATAGTGATTAATCCGACTATAAATTTAAAGTTACAAATAAACAGATTTAATAATGCCTTATGGGTTAACAATTTACAATAAATTACAACTTACCCTTATATTGGGCAAAGTATTACAGAAGTTAGATGAAAAACATGGCCATAATTTACTGCAACTAGTTTAAGATGCAGTAATCCCTCAGATAGATGAAGATACAATGAACTGAATCCTTCTACTATTTCCACTTGGGAAGGATCCTAAGGCTTGGGTTTTCAGTATTATTATCGAAGTTTTACGCTCTCTAATTCTAACAGCTAATCCCAATCATATGGCCTATTCTAAAGAGTCTCCTAATTATGAGCTCTTATTTTGGCTCACTGTAATCTCAAATTGGACGTCAGTAAAGTAGTCGTAAAATGACGTATGTTATAAGCGAAGTTTTTGCCCACACACACACATGTTGCTTCGTTGATTTTCAAACTAATCTGACCGTTCATCACGACTATATACGGTCTTTAGACTTTCGTTGTTACTTATCACGTTTCCCAACTCACTACATCACCGATCTGTCACTGATAATCTCTTCCAATATGTCGCTTTCTCGTAGCTGATTACCACCACAAAGTCACTCTGCCGGAAATGTTATATCTTAATCTTAAATCCTCTTTAACAAGGGGGTTATCTTCCAATATCCTAGTGAAATAGGCTGTGCATTTGCAAACGTCATGTTTGCGACTAAAACCGATCTCCAAATACCACCCATATTAGAAAAATCGAACAAAATGGTTTCGTGCCTATTTCTTCCATTCATGCTTGTGACAGAGAATTATGAAAAATAGATTTTATTATCTACATATTTCTTCCACCTGACTTCACCTTGCTTCCTTATTAGTTATGCACGTTTCTTTTAACGCAGAACTCTCCTACACTTAGATATCGGCCTCTTTCTTAATTTAGCCACGCCTAATTCTTTTCTCTACACTAGGAATGTTTACTATGATGCACGTAGCGAGAGAGAAGGGGGAGATGAGCTAATGAAGAAAAACCAAAGGAGGCGATAAGTTGAAACGTATTTTCGGTAGACATTGATCAGGAGGAATTAATCTGAATAGAAGGGGAGAGAATCTGAAAGAAGGGGAGATAAATCACAATTACCCCCCCCCCCCACCCCTCCCCCCTATCCATTCGTTCGTGGAACGTAATTAAGCTACAGAACGACGAAGATCTAAGACAGTCCGCTCGTTGCCAGAGTCCAGCAGACGGCGAAAAGGTGGCAAATTTTCCTTTCATTTAGAATTTGAACACAGAAATCCCCAAAGGTGTTATGTGTAACACTGGTCAGCGACTTTTCTACCATTTTAATATATATATATACATATATATATCTATATATATATATATATATATATATATATATATATATATATATATATATATATAATATATATATATATATATATATATATATATATATATATATATATATATATATATATATATATATATATATATATATATATATATATATATATATATATATATATATATATATATATATATATATATATATATATATATATATATATATATATATATATATATATATATATATATATATATATATATATATATATCTGCCATTAAAATCCATTATTCAGTACCCACAGATTTTTTAAGAACCTACTAGCTTCGATTTCTAGACCATTGTTATGGGGATTTGTTAGTATTTTCGATTTGGAGTAGTTCAATTTCTGTGTTTGAGGTAAATATTATAATAGAAGTTTGAGTGATTTAATTGTTAAGTCCGTCATTTTATTTCACTAAGATTTTTCTGTGTAGAGTGATTTAATTGTTAAGTCCGTCATTATATTTCACTAGGATTTTGTGCTAATTGACTAGCGAATTAAAATAATCTATAGCTAGATTGTTCCGGCTGTAGCGTTAATCTAACTAACTGATTTAACCAGTAAGAGATATTTTAATCGACTAGTAAATGCACTATTCATTTTGAGTACTGACGAAATATATATTTATTTCTAATTCATTATGAGTAAATTTATAAATGACTAGCGCTTAATTCACGGGGGTTTTTGCTAACGGTAAATAAGCTATACCGGTTAGTTCTATTCAAAGTTAAATAACCGAGTGTATAATAAATTATAATTCTGCGCGGGTTAAGTAGCATAGAATAATGGTGTAGTGGTTATTGTGATTATATGGTTGTTTCTTTTTTTCCCATATGTAGTACTGGGTCACTTACCCAAAAACCTACGAGCGGTCTAAGCCTACGCCTAAACCTGAAACGGTGAATAACGGATCTAAGTCCAAAAGTACAAAAATAACATTCATATATCGTATATTGGGCATGGGGCCGGTTACCCCATCCTGTTAAAAAAAATTTAAACCACAAAAAACTTCAACAAATATGGACAAGTCAAATAAAGAAAATAAAACACAGCCATCCAAGACAGGGGAAGGTCCTCTCGCGGGGAGGCGTATGATGCAACACAGAGAAAGCCGAAAGGAGTCTGTGTTGCTGACTAACCTTCTTTCTTCTAGGAGAACTTCCAGATTTGGCACCTGGAATGTTCGGACATTGAACGAACAAGGGAAAGTGGCACAAGTAGCAGCAGAAATGAGGGAATACAAAATCGAGGTTCTGGGAATGTGTGAAACAAAGTGGAAGGGGGTAGACAGGAAGAAACTCATCACAGGTGAATTGGTGCTGTCCTCAGGACACGAAGACGAAAGTTCACACCACAGTGAAGGGGTAGCTCTTATGTTATCTAAAGAAGCACAGAAAGCACTCATTGAATGGGAAGCTGTGGGACCCAGAATAATAACAGCTATTTTCAAAACAGCTAAAAAGAAAATTCATGTCAATGTCATCCAATGTTATGCACCAACTAATGACAAAGAAGAGTCTGTGAAAGAAGCATTTAATACTAAACTACAGGAAATTATGGATAAAGTAAAAAGAAGAGACATCACAATTTTGATGGGTGACATGAATGCAAAGATAGGTACAGTCAATACCGGATTTGAAGAAGTCATGGGAAAACATGGGCTAGGAGTAATGAATGAAAATGGAGAACTATTCGCAAACTTCTGTGCTTCAAATCAACTGGCTATAGGAGGAAGCATGTTTCCACATAAGAGAATACACAAGGCAACATGGATATCACCAGACCATAGAACAGAAAATCAGATCGATCATATATGCATAAAGAAGAAGTTTAGATCATCATTGCAGGATGTAAAGGTATATAGAGGAGCAGATGTGGCATCAGATCACCATCTTCTGATAGCCAAAGTAAAAATGAAACTCAAGAGATATGCAACAATGCAAAATTATAGACAACAGTTTAATGTAGGACAGCTAAGAAATCAAGAAACAAGAGACAAATTTGCGGTCACAGTATCCAACAAATTCCAAGTGCTCCAACAGTTGGAAGATGTAGAGAATACAGAAGACTATTGGCAGCAGGTCAAAACGGTATGGAAGGAGACATGTGAAGAAATACTGGGGAAAAGGGAAAGACAACAAAAAGCATGGATAACAACAGAAACCATCAATAAGATAAAAGATAGAAAAAACAAGAAAGCAGAGTTAAACACAAGCAAAACCAGAAGTTCCAAAGCCAAGGCTCAAGAAGTGTACACAGAAGCAAACAAAGAAGTAAAAAGAAGTATCAAAAGAGACAAGAGGAAGTATATTGAGGAGTTGGCAAGAGAGGCAGAAGATGCTGCAGCCAAAGGAAATATGAGAGAACTGTATAGCAGCACAAAGAAGCTAACAGGGAAATACAAGCAAACAAGTTGCCTCATAAAAGATAAGAATGGGAAACTGCTCAGCAATATACAAGAGCAAATGAAGAGGTGGACAGAATATTTTGGGGACCTTCTCAATAGACCAGCTCCACAAAACCCGCCGGACATCCAGCCAGCAGAAGAAGAGCTACAAATTAACGGTGAAAGACCAACGAAGGAAGAAATAAAGAAAGCCATAAAGCTTCTAAGAGATGAAAAAGCGTCTGGACCTGATGGCATTCCAGCAGAAGCCATCAAAGCAGATATCGACACGGCTACAGAGATGTTATATAAATTACTTGGTAAAGTCTGGGAAAAAGAAGAGATACCAGCAGAATGGAAGGATATCTGGTTAAGTTGCCTAAGAAGGGAAATCTACAAGAGTGCACAAATTATAGAGGAATAATGTTACTATCAGTGCCAGGAAAGGTATTGAACAGGATTATCCTTGAGAGATTAAAGGAGTCCATAGACAAGAAATTGAGAGACGAACAAGCAGGTTTTCGACAAAACAGATCATGTACAGACCAGATAGCCACTTTGAGAATAATAGTTGAACAAAGTCTGGAATGGAATTCACCACTATATACATCGGATTTGTGGACTACGAAAAAGCATTTGACAGTGTGGACAGAGAATCACTTTGGAAATTGATGAGGCATTATGGAGTTCCCCTGAAGATCATTAATTTAATAAAGAAAACCTATGAAGACATGACGTGCAGAGTTCTTCATGAAGGACAGCTTACAGAACCATTTGGGATAAGAACAGGAGTGCGACAGGGATGCCTCTTGTCTCCATTTCTTTTCTTGCTGGCAATAGATTGGGTTATGAGATCATCGACAACACACAACAGAAATGGAATCCAGTGGACTCTGACTAAGCAGTTGGATGATCTGGATTTTGCTGATGATTTGGCTCTCCTGTCCCATAACCGTAATCAGATGCAGGACAAATTGAAAACACTCGATGAGAGGTCACAGCAATTGGGTCTGAAAATACACAGGGAAAAGACAAAAATAATGCGAATAAATGCAGGTAATGAAAACAGGGTTGAACTTGAAGAAACACCAATACAAGATGTAGAATCATACACATATCTTGGCAGTAATATAGATAAAGTTGGAGGGACAGACAGCGATATCAAAATAAGAATACAAAAGGCAAGAGGAGCTTTCATTGCATTGGGAAATATATGGAGATCAAGAGAAATAGGATCCAACATGAAAATAAGAATCTTCAACTCAAATGTGAAGTCAGTCCTATTGTATGGCTCAGAGACATGGAGAACAACAAAGACAACAACCAAAAAGCTACAGACTTTCATAAATGGGTGCTTGCGTAGAATAGAGGGATTAAAATGGTATGACAAGGTTACCAATGTGGAACTGATGACAAGAACTGGACAAGTGCCAGTGGAACAAGAGATGAGAAGAAGACGATGGCGATGGATAGGACACACACTGAGGAAGCCTGTTGATAGCATTACAAGGCAGTCCTTGTTCTGGAACCCCCAGGGCAAGAGAGGCAGAGGAAGACCAAGAAGTACATGGAGAAGAGAGTTGGAAACAGAGGTGAAAATGATGAGGAGAACATGGAAAGAACTTGAGATGATGGCACGTGACAAGAGGACTTGGCATGTGTTTGTTGAAGGCCTATGCTCCTTTGGGAGTGGAGGGTTATGAATGAATCGTATATTGGGTCTTCAAGGTGAACATGTCTGGCCTCTTGTTTACACCCAGAAAGAGACAGAGTACCAACCCAAAGAATATTAAGAATAACTTTTTAACTGGGCCTATAGCTATCCAGATTTCTTTTTCCCAATTTCATTTACATTCAGCCCGTTGTGGCGACAAAATCAAACATTAACATTTCCCGACCATCGACCATTTGTGGTGTGACAAGGAATTTTATACTGAGAGAATTTACCGACCTGACATTCCTTTATGTAAAATGGAAATCTCAAGCTACAGACACTGTGAGCACTGTTAATTTTCTTACCTGGAGTAATTAATGTGACATAAACAGAAATCCTAATAACAAGTAACAAAATAAACGTTCCCCGAAGAAGATGATTTAATCAATCTTTGTGGAGCTGGGGTTTATTTTGCCAAAATAACACTGGATTTGCTGTGTGACCCATGAAACTATGTTCCAGATGCTGTTAAATCTACAATACGGTAAGAACGAATGAACGTGGCCACGGTCGACTGAGAAGAGAGGAATGAATGAATGAATAATTTTCTCTATTGTATAATCCATGTACTCACATTGTTTATTTCTTATTTGGTTTTGCTAATGCTGTCAATTTCAGAATAGATTAACTTATAAACTCTGTTCTTTACAGTATAGGCAAATTCTAGACCATAGCGCAAATCTTTTT
Organism: Oreohelix idahoensis; assembly: GCA_024509875.1. NCBI lineage: Eukaryota > Metazoa > Mollusca > Gastropoda > Stylommatophora > Oreohelicidae > Oreohelix > Oreohelix idahoensis. Next base: position 58,849 of record JAMPIV010016400.1, read on the forward strand.
GACCTTTTGGGGGGTTAATAACTTTCTTCTAACGGGATCTTGTCTCAACAGAGGGAGGGGTATTACACATATGAGTCTATTCCTTTACTAATTCTAATACCTATGATTTTTTATATATTTTGTTTGATATTCAATAATAGCTGTTGTAAAGTTTCTTTATGGTAAATAAAATTTACATAAAACTTAATTTAAATGTGTTGGTCAGCTCGTCCTAAATATCCCTATTCCATGAATATAGTGTTTCACATTTGTGCGTCTAATCGTCGTCAATTATCTCTGTGTGTGTGTATGGGAGTGGTTGATATATATATATATATTAATATATAAATAGAGGTATACTGTCTGACAAACAAAGTTCTGTTATAGATATAGGCTGGGTGTTACGTGCAGTCTTTGATATCTTACAATATTATACATAGGTAATTTTTTTGTGCTTAAGGGAAAGTCATTATTGAGTTACTTCCCTTGAAAGTTGTGCCATCTCTTCGATCAAACTCCGCGGAAATCCATTTTACTGCGATTTATTCGTTGTTTGGGTAATAATAGATTGTTCTTGCTTCAGAATATCTATGGCCTGAATTTATGTGTATTGTTTGTCTGAGTAGGACGAGTCTGTCTTATATCTGTATATCTTTACATATCTAAGTCGAACTATATGTTCTGTTGTCTCTAGAGAGGTCAAAGGCTATTCGGCGGATGTGTCGCTAGAGTGTGGTGTGATTTGGCTTCGTCCTGATAGGGACTGTGTGTTTCCTATGTCGGCCTGTCGCCGGGAAAAAGTGATCTCAGTATTTGTGGGGAAAGTGATAGTCGTCTAGACCTATCGTGTATGCTTTACCCCAGTGTTTATTCATATTGCCAAGGAATGGCAGTTCCATATTTCCTCTACCAAGGTAATCAAAGACACTCTTATGAACTCTCGATCGAAGCCACCATTTTCGATAGTTACGATTTGAATGTCTAAGAGAATATATTTGACTCGATGAAAACGACTTCGATTCCTAGCAGCACTATATTCTGTAGAATGCAGTCAATTGTTCATGATCAAATCTACAGAGCAATGCAATGTTTTATGAATGACTAACTTTAGGACAGATTCATTATCTGCATCCAAACGTGAGTGACAGTTCACGAGTGAAGCCATCTTGGAACCAAAACATGTAGCGACTTTCAAGAAGAGAGAGGGGATGCCCGTATTATCGCTTGTTTAGTCCAGAGATCACTGCTACACATGAGAACCCGTTATTAGCGGTTCAATATTATTATATGAAAAAAATATGTGCTGAACATTATGTGGGAGAATCGTCGCCAAACGAGATTAGGTTTAGAAGCCATCTGAAATATTGTTTATAAGCTGACGTGCTCAGTCAGTGAAGTCAGATGATTTATATGTATGGGCGATGCTGAGGGCTTGGCTACTGACAGTCCATTATAATATTAATCTACATGAGTGCCCATGTAACATAACATTGCAGGACCATTTATCCACTGTACTATGATGTATTATGCCAACCTGTGATTTGTCACTATCTGTGCTGTCGAGTGTGTACGTCCAATTAAACTTTAGAAAAGGTACACAGTCGTTGGTGTCGATGACTTCCAGTCATACATGAGTGTGAGAAAAGAACATTTGTCAACAACACGAACCCTTATCATCATTCGCACATTGTACACTCAATCCATGTCTACACACCACTGCGTAGGTCAAGTTGACATTCCATACACTACAGTGGAGCAAACAACACCATGGAGATCTTATCAACTGATGATGATGATGATGTCTGCTTCCATCCACTTATATCTATCTTTTGGTGGATATCATTAACGGGAATAAAAATCCAACATTATATCAACCTTATCACTGGGCTATAGAGGATCTTCTCAAAATCCAGGGACAGACTCTACATTCTTCAACATTTTACACTCGTAAAATCTATTCCTTTACCTTATCTCTCACTGAGTTACCACCTGTTCTAGTTCTATTCAGACGGGACCACAATATATCTTAAATACCTATCAAAAATCTACGACAATGTTCACGAATCAAGCGGTTGTTCTCTATCTTCATCGACAAAAAAGTCTGAGTTAACAATAAGAATTTCGCTGAATATAGACTCCTAATCTGTCTGGTTAGCGATTAAACAAACAACCATGTCGACTTGGCTTCAAAACAGGTCAAGCGGTCAGGTATCGGTAGAGAGTAACAAGATATGATAAGACAACCTTGGTCGATGAGAGCGAAAAAAATGCGATCAGGAGTGGTGAGAAAAAAAGAAAAACAAGGGCACAGGAGAGAGTTGAAGGAGGTCACAGGAAAACGTATCGATCGAAGATTTGACTTATCACAACCTGATAGAGCACAATGCTATCATTCTTAGCCCCCTCTTGTTACCTTGTAACAACACACGGGCAGTGCTTATTTTTTCATTTTCAAATAATTATTTTTCATTTCCTGTTTTTTTTTAAAAATAATTTGTTTTCAAATATCGTCTTGATCTTGTTTTTCAATTTCTTTTAAATGACATAATCACTTCCATAATCTAGTTTGTTTCTGTTTTTCAGAATTATCTTTTTCAGCATTACAATGTTCATTTAAAGTTTTATAGCGTTGTGTTTTTTGTTGTTGTTTTTTTCAGTTTTATACTGTTATTATTTTTCTGTTAGTTTGATCGGCTGTTGATATTTTTATGTCATTATCATTACATTTTTCAAATGCTCAGTTTGTTTCTTTGTTTGTTTCTTTTTTTCACTTTTCACGTTGTTATTTTGCAACTTTTTGTCTTTTTAACCATTGTCTTGCGCTCTTTTTAAATGTTTGTTTTAACTGATAACACTGACAAACAACATTTTTCTTTCTTATATAAGAATAAGTGTTCTTAGGTCAGTTTCTTGCGCTGATTTCAAATCTGAAATCCGTTTATCTCTATCACGTCGGGTTCTTAAGATATTTGTGAATAAATATATTTTTGGGAAACCGTTATTTGCTCCGTTTCATTTTTACTATATAACTTATTAAAAATTAATAAAAAGCAACATAATTCTACTTTTTATACTGCTAAAAGATGCATGACATATGTTACGCGATTTTCCAAATAGTTACTGTATTTTGAAATAATTCTGAGCAAAATATGGCTTCTAGAAGTTGTAGAAATTCGGCTAATCTGTTCTGTTACGTGTGCGGATATTTTACCGATCGTGTTGACCAGAAAAACTTTACACCATTACTAAAGATAGCATATGAACTTTATTTCGATTCGAAAGTTGATGATGCAAATAAATCTTGGAAGCCAAATGCGGTTTGTTTGATACATTGGCAGGTTGGTTACGAAAATCGCCGAAGCATAAGTCGATGCCTTTTGGCGTGCCAGTAATATGGCGTGAACATACAAATCACACTACTGATTGTTACTTCTGCTTGACAAATATCCATGGTTTCACTTTTAAAACTAGAAAGTCTGTGGTTTATCCAAATATTGAATCGGTTTCGAAACCAGTGCCTCGTGATCCAATCACGTGTCCGATCCAAGTACCACCAGAACAATATCCGTTGGACGTAAATGAACCATCAGAAAGTGATAGTTTACCTGCTTTAGAAATTAATTCTGACTCAGATTACATACCGATGAATGATGGTGTTTACTTAATTAACCATTCAGAACTTTCAGATCTAATACGTGATCTCGCTCTTACCAAAGGACAAGCGGAATTACTCGGTTCGCGACTCAAAGAATGGAATCTTTTAGCGCCCAATACTCCGATATCTAAATTTCGTCATAGACACAGAGAACTTGTTCAATACTTTGAGATGGATGATGACATTTGCTATTGCAAAGATGTAAACGGTCATGAGCACATAGTCAACGAATGGCGATTTTTCATCGATTCTTCCAAGACTAGTCTAAAAGCCGTGTTATTGCATAACAGAATTTTTTTTTCTTCAATTCCTGTCGCCTACTCTGTTCATATGAAAGAAACTTATGACAATATGGCTATACGTTTGGAAAAAATAAAGTACAATGACTACCAATGGCGGATTTGTAGAGACCTAAAGGTCATTGCAATTCTCACGGGCATGCAGACTGGGTATACTAAATTTTGTTGCTTCCGATGTGAATGGGACAGCCGCAACAGACAGGAACATTATGCAAGAAAGGTGTGGCCTATCCGGGATCGTATGCAGCTCGGGCATAAAAATGTAATACGCGAGCCATTAGTTAACAAAGACACCTTCATTTTACCACTGTTACATATAAAGTTGGGGCTCATGAAGAATTTTGTAAAAGCGTTAGATAAAACGAGCAAAGCTTTCACTTATCTTCGAGAAAAGTTTCCGCAAGTTAGCGATGCAAAGATAAAGGAAGGTATCTTTGTAGGACCTCAGATTAGGAAAGTTATTGCAGACAAACAATTCGAGAACTTGTTACATGGTAGGGAACTTCGCGCATGGATGGCATTCAAATCGATCGTCGATAACTTTCTGGAAAATCACAAATCTGTCGACTATGTTGCATATTGTTAAGCAGTGCATAGATGCATACATAATTATGGGCTGTAACATGTCCCTCAAAATCCATTTGCTCGATTCGCATCTTAACTTTTTCCCTGACAACCTTGGCGAAGTCAGCGATGAACATGGAGAATGATTCCATCAAGATATCGCCGTAATGGAGTCACGTTATCAAGGATGGTGGAGTGTGACCATGCTTGCCGATTATTGTTGGATGCTTCATCGCGATGTACCACATGCCATTCACCGACGAAAGTCGACTGCAAAGAAATTCAAGCCTACATAACTGTTATACTTCTTGTACGAATGATGTTGTAATACTGTATGCGTTGTTAAAAAACTTTAATTGCGTATTTCTAGAGATCCCGACCTGATAAACAAAAACGGTTTGCAGATTTAAAAACAGCGCATTAAAATTGACCAGAAAAACATAGAGATGTTAGAGAAAGAAAAAAAAAGTTTTTTTTTGTTAGTCAGTGTAATTTAATTTTCTGGTTTCAAACTTCGCAAACGCTGGTAACATTATCATGTAAAACAAATTCCTACACAGACCATTGCTGCAGAAACATGTGCATTGACGCAAGCTTCCATGACAGGGTGTTAACCGCAATAGTGACTCCATTTTGCGTATGAAGTAGATTAAATTAATGTATAAACGTCACGTTTATATTTCACTTTAGTCCACACAGTTATCATTTTTGGTTTATGGGGGGAGGTTTTGAAACCACAGCTTCCCTAAACACGTCCTCAACAGGCACAGGGAACACCATTACTGATGTGATGACTATCGGTGGAACAGACACCCGGTCGTATTTTGTTATATTCATCATTATCGTCATCATTATCGTCATCATTATCGTCATCATTATCGTCATCGTTATCGTCATCATTATCGTCATCGTTATCGTCATCGTTATCGTCATCGTTATCGTTATTGTTATCGTCATCGTTATCGTCATCGTTATCGTCATCGTTATCGTCATCATTATCGTCATCATTATCCTCATCATTAACGTCATCATTATCGTCATCATTATCGTCATCATTATCGTCATCATTATCGTCATCGTTATCGTCATCATTATCGTCATCGTTATCGTTATCGTCATTGTTATCGTCATCATTATCGTCATCATTATCGTCATCGTTATCGTCATCATTATCGTCATCATTATCCTCATCATTAACGTCATCATTATCGTCATCGTTATCGTCATCATTATCGTCATCATTATCGTCATCGTTATCGTCATCATTATCGTCATCGTTATCGTCATCGTTATCCTCATCATTAACGTCATCGTTATCGTCATCGTTATCGTCATCATTATCGTCATCATTATCCTCATCATTAACGTCATCATTATCGTCATCGTTATCGTCATCATTATCGTCATCATTATCGTCATCGTTATCGTCATCATTATCGTCATCATTATCCTCATCGTTAACGTCATAATTATCGTCATCGTTATCGTCATCGTTATCGTCATCATTATCGTCATCATTATCGTCATCATTATCGTCATCGTTATCGTCATCATTACCATTCGGATCCTTATGGAGCGATGTCTTTCGACAAAGCCATGTCAGATAACCTAGCTCAGATAACCTAGCTCAGAAAACCTAGCTCAGATAACCTAGCTCAGATAACCTAGCTCAGATATCCTTGCTCAGATAACCTAGCTCAGATAACCTAGCGCAGATATCCTTGCTCAGATAACCTAGCTCAGATAACCTAGCTCAGATAACCTAGCTCAGATATCCTTGCTCAGATAACCTAGCTCAGATAACCTAGCTCAGATATCCTTGCTCAGATAACCTAGCTCAGATATCCTTGCTCAGACATCCAATCTCAGATATCCTTGCTCAGATAACCTAGCTCAGATATCCTTGCTCGGACATCCAATCTCAGATATCCTTGCTCAGATAACCTAGCTCAGATATCCTTGCTCAGATAACCTAGCTCAGATATCCTTGCTCAGACATCCAATTTCAGATATCCTTGCTCAGATAACCTAGCTCAGATATCCTTGCTCAGACATCCAATCTCAGATATCCTTGCTCAGATATCCTAGCTCAGATATCCTTGCTCAGATAACCTAGCTCAGATATCCTTGCCCGGTGCCATCGGCTCACTGTCTTGTCCTGTCTCCTTCATCTCTGTCATTTGTGTCTCCAATTCTTGTTTCAATGAGTTGTTTTTTTTGTAACTACCTCGTACTTTGTCATAATACACGACGCGTGTTTGTATTATGACATGATTAAGACATTGCGCACAACAAAGATACTCTACTGTCCTGAATGTTTTGTGCTGGATAATTTGTATTGTCATACTATGTGGATTCTAAAATAAAAGCTGCCTTGTGATGCTATCAACAGACTTGTGTATTCCGTTCATCGCCGGCGTCTTCTTCTCGTGTCCTTTTCCATGGCACCTGTCAGGTTCTTGTCATCGTTAAATGTGAAACAGTCTATTGTTTTCCAGTAGATACTGCTTCTGTCGATAACTCATTTGTTGTATTTGGGAACTTTTAGAGTAGATTCTCTAATTTAGAAATCTACCCACCACAAAAATATTTATAGAATGTGTGATTCCGATATACACACACTGGGATTCTCGCCGGTGCTACGGAGTTAGTGCACTGTGCTGAGATGCTCCTTGTCTAATCTAAGGGACGAGATCGGAGCACTGATCCGTGTCAAGTTGTCCGTGTGCAATGAAGACAGTCCTTAAAACCAAACAAAACCAAACCAAACAAAACAAAACAAAACCAAATCAAACAAAACCAAACAAAACAAAACCAAACAAAACAAAATATAACATAACAAAACAAAACCAAACCAAACAAAACAAAACAAAACAAAACCATACAAAACAAAACCAAACAAAACAAAACAAAACAAAACCAAAGTAATAGATTCTACTAACGCAATATTGCCCATACATCAGCCATGTCTATATACAGCTATCTTTTACTGTTTAGCACAAGGAAACTTCTGCTAAATTTTCACTATGTTTAGACAGTTTGGCCGACACCAACTCCGTGACCAAAAAAGTCAGTCATGAAAACATTACTTCATTATCATAGACTGAACCAGCAGTGTTGTGTTTACGACAACAACTCATTATCACGACATCTGAACTCTGGTTCTAAAATTTGCCCTCTACAAATATTCCACTGTTCTCAACATTGTATCCTTGCTACTATCCCAAATCTCTTTCAACCGTGGATTTCTTTATTTCCTTTTCCACTTCGATCTCCCTCTCCTCTATATCCGTCATATACACCACCCTCTTCTCCTTAAGAAGGTAGGCTTCCTCTAATGCTCCCAGCACTTATCCACTTGAAAGCCTGATACTCTCCTGTGAAGATTTACTTGAAGTGTTTCACAAATATTGGATTCGATTACGATTTTGAGTAATTATTTTTCTGAAGCCCTTGTTCGTCTGAAGCTCTGCGCTTTACGTGCAGTTGGGTAGCGTTCAGTCATCACAAAATATCCAGTACAGATGAGTGTCTTTGCTGCGTGCGAAGCCCGAATTAAGTAGTGGTATAAACATACTTCGAGTGTCATGACAGGTTTTAACATGTCTAGAACCATGATACAAGAGAGGTTCTCGTGATGTAGGCGCTATCTCTAACATAGAAATGCCCCAGTAGAGGAGTTTCAATGTTCTTCATCTTTTATCTTGTCGCTCCTGATGGAACATGGTGCCAGCACTGTAGTTCTTCCCGAAGAGCCTGCACCGACTCATGCGTTGTTTATGGAGCATATGGGGGGTGATTGGTGGCGGCTAGGAGGTATGGCGTCCACCTATAGTTCCCAGCACAGGAAATATATTTGATGGAAATATTTTTTTTTCAAAACAAGTGGTTCCTAATTATGTCATACGCCCCCTGATCTTCGTGATAGTGAGATCGGATGCCTAGCCTTCTCGGGTCAGGGCGAAGAAAATATAAGGTCCAGCGTGCAAGTTGCGCACGTTAAAAATCCCTCTGCAGTAATAAATCGAAAAGAGTAGGCCATACTACAAAAGAGTAGGCCATACTACAAAAGAGTAGGCCATACTACAAAAGAGTAGGCCATACTACAAAAGACAACATATGTCTGCTACATGCAGTGATGGTTCTTGTAGCAAGTATGAACGTTACCTTTCAATAAATGAATGAATGGTCATTTTTTTTCGCTACCGGAGGGGCATGATGATACCAAAGTAGTTTACCGGCATGCAGAAAGCCTGAAAATATAGTAGGCTGGGTTTATTTTTTTTAAAGTGTCTACCTTCGCACAAGATTACTCTTGGCAGAGTGGTAGATAGAAGGATAATGATGCTTCAATCTCAAGGGAGTTTTCATAAGATATTTCTGAAGTGAAAAACAATGCTGCATTGGCAGGGCTATTGTTAACTTTATATCGGTCCGCCGCCTTTTATGAAGAATTAAGCAATTATTAATTTCAGCTCGTCAAGCCCCCACCCTGATTTACTCAGTGGAATTCTTATTATTAAGGTATAGCTCTGTTTAGAGTGTATTTAGTAAATTGATTGAGACAAACATGCAGTACATTTTAAATGATTAAATCGGAGTTAAATATGTATAGTTATAAATAACACATTTAATAATCATTTAGGTTTAACAAGGTTTTAGAACATTTGAATAATGATTTAACAGAAAGTTGTCATCACTGTTGTGATGGGATGACAGTTTATAAAGGAGTTCACGTGGCAGCTTTAACGTTTAACTTATCTGCCAATGGTTTGGTTCTTGGTAGACTGATCACGCTCGTCGCTGGTCAATGTTGTTAAGGGCAGCACGTTCCCAAAAATGTCAAGGAGTGTCTACGAAGTTGGTCCCTCGTCTTAAAGGTCAGGCCACTGTTCCCTTCTTGTTCCAGATATAGTACCCTCAACTGGTACGACCAACAACTATGGTAAAAGAATAGAAACGAAACGCTGTCCAGAGTATTGCGTTTTCCAACCCATTGTTATGGGTCCCCTTCTCTCTATTCCACCATCCCATCTACCTCAGAATTTATCCTCGATGATAATTAAACTTAATCCTTCGAGAGAAAACTTTCTTTACATTTAAATTGAAAAGCTTTATCTTTATTTTACATTTAAATGAAAAGGATAGTAGTACAGATAGAATATGTTTACATTTACATCTCCACTGATTAAAAAGTGTTCACAATAAAAATTGAATATGTTTTCATGTATATCTATACTTATTGAACAGTTTGAAACTTTCATTAATTTTAAAGTGAATATGTTTACATAGATATTTACACTGGTTTGAAAATGTAAATATTATACTTAGAATGTACATAATTTCTTTCATCTTTCCCTCCCTGCTCCATATGGAACTTGGGACTACCTATGCTTTTAGTTCTCTTTAAGAAACTAGCGATAAGCAGTCACCAGCCCTTGCAGTGGTGGTTCATGACATTATCATTCTATATGCTGAGGTTGCTAGCCTCAAATTACTTGGACATCCACTAGCGATTTTCACATGGCCATTTAAATATCCGGCGTGATGCTGACCACATCACCCCTAGTGTGCCGATGGTCAAGAAAATATGGGCATAACACCATATTCCCAATATGCCTCAATAGGCGTGTAACGGGATCCTTATATATACATATTAGTTCACATGTTAGTAATAAAAAGTATAAAATGTAAAATGCACAATTTACGCCAATACTGGCACACAGACTTTTTGCTCAGATGAATAATGGCACTGATACACGTGTACTTGGGGGTCGATATTTTAATAATAGATTCCCTCTATGACTCTGTGTTTCAGCTTCCTCAGATTCCGGTTCGCGTGGCAGGCAAACTCACCAACACATTTGTAAACTCGTACAACAATGTGTTTCAGATGTAACAACTTATTACTTTCGTATAAAGTAATGTCTACGTGATAGTCGGACAGGAAACGATTATGTCATTTATAACTGTTCAAAATGTGTCGCACAGACGAGTAAATTCGTTACCTGTCGCTTGAGCACAAACAGCCCGTCTCTTTACCACCTTGGCAACAGCGCTTTATCAGCGCTTAAACAAATATGCTGGGGCAATTTTAGTGTTAATCGGTCGCGGCCAAGGTTTGGTACACGGGAATTTACCAACATGACTGCCGTTACAATATTGCATCACCTATCTACTATCTCAGCAGGGATGGGCAGGTAAACAGACAATACGAATTATTACTAAAAGGAGTGTAAAAATGAAAGTACAAAATATCTGCTACATAGCAGAGAAAGAAAAAACGTGCTGACCATGGAAAAGCACGCAAATAGTCAGACAACAATTTAAAATGAGTACCGCCGGAGTGAAAGAGAGATCGAGACGGGATCGCCCCAAATCCACCCTGTGACAGAATCATTGGTCTGTTGACCATTCTTTTTCTTTTTCAGTTTTTTAGTTAAATAAAATATTGCCTCATTTTGGCGAGGTGCGCCCCGTTCAACTTAGACACAGGTCCGTCGGTTATATTGGGGCGCATGTCCAAACATAAAAGACCTTGAGACAATTCTATCAGTTTAAGAACCAGGTAGGAACACAGGTCCATCCGCCTACCCCTCCCCCCCCCCTCCCCTTTTCCCGTATTATCTGTGCAACGGACATACATTTTAAATGTACTACTGTCTTTATGTTAAGTCGTAATCTTAAGTCGTAACAAAATAATCCATTTTGTTTGGCCACAGAAAAGATGTGATGTTGTAGATTTGTGATGTTGCTGTGGATTGTTATTCTGCATACTAATGACACACAAACTAACACACACCTTTACTCTTCTCCACAGGTGAGAACTCTTTTTGTCAGTGGCCTGCCTATGGACGCCAAACCCAGGGAACTGTATTTGTTATTTAGAGCATATAAGGTAAGATACCTGCATATAAAATATTATTAGGTCAGACGTCTGTGTGTCGTATATGTAATATCCGTATATCAAGGTCAGAAGTCTGTGTGTCGTATATGTAATATCCGTATATCAAGGTCAGAAGTCTGTGTGTCGTATATGTAATATCCGTGTATCAAGTTTGAGCGTCCGATTGGTTAGAGCGCTGCTCTCTCGTGGTAGAGATACCGGGTTTGAAACACGCTCCATCTGCTCAGCTCTAAATGAGTACTTATCTCTGTTCGTGAGTTAGGGAAGGAAAAAGCAGCGGGGAAGGGAACTGGTCATCCCCATCTCTCAAAGCTGGACCTAGTATGGTGGAGTCTCTAACACTTCACTCCCCTACCGCAGTACCTGCTATGAGACTACCATGACCTTTTATATCAAGTTTGTATACGTTCAGATAAGCGCACATCAACATTTATATTAGGCCAAATGTCTGAATATAAAATGTGTATTAGGTTCGATATCTGCACATCAAGTTTATATTCAGAAAACAAATATACTGTATAAATATACGTTCATAACTTGGAGCTAGCGCAGAATAGAAGAATCTAAGTGGTATGACAAGATCACTAATGTGGAACTGATGACAAGGACTAGACATGGACCAGTTGAACAAGAGATGAGAAGACGTCACCGGAGATGGATCGGACACATACTGAAGAAACCTGTTTCTTCTTCTTCTTCGTTCGTCCTGAAAAGGACGTTGGTTGCGTTGTGTCCGTTTACAGCGAGCTGCGATATTTGCGCCTTTCGGCCGACATATCCGACTTCAGCACGGCATTTTTGGGACTGCGTTAGCCTTCCCTCTTCGGTCCCTACTCACTCAGTCAGACTGCAGTGAAGCAGCCTGTTTCCAGGACCACCACTTGGAGGTGGAGTAGGGTCATGGTCAGCTCTGGTTCGCTGACCCTGACGCAAGCAGTCAAGCTATGGTTCGCTGAAACTGACGCAAGCAGTCAAGCTATGGTTCGCTGACCCTGACGCAAGCAGTCAAGCTATGGTTCGCTGACCCTGACGCAAGCAGTCAAAGCTATGGGTCGCTGACCCTGACGCAGGCAATCAAGCTATGGTGTGCTGACCCTAACGCAAGCAGTCTAGTTATGGGTAGCTGACCCTGACGCAGGCAGTCAAGCTATGGTTCACTGATCCTGACGCAAGCAGTCAAGCTACGGTTCGCTGACCCTGATACAGGCAGTCAAGCTATGGTTCGCTGACCCTGACACAAGCAGTCAGCTCTGGTTCGCTGACCCTGACGCAGATAGTCAAGCTATGGTTCGCTGACCCTGACGTAAGCAGTCAAGCTCTGGTTCGCTGATCCTGACGCAAGCAATCAAGCTATGGTTCACTGACCCTGACGCAGGCAGTCAAGCTATGGTTCACTGACCCTGGCGCAGGGAGTGAAGCTATGGTTCGCTGACCCTGACGCAAGTAGTCAGCTCTGGTTCGCTGACCCTGACGCAGGCAGTCACGCTATGGGTCGCTGACCCTGACGCAGGCAGTCAAGCTATGGTTCACTGACCCTGACGCAGGCAGTCAAGCTATAGTTCACTGACCCTGACGCATACAGTCAAGCTATGGTTCACTGACCCTGACGCAGGCAGTCAATCTATGGTTCACTGACCCTGACGCAGGCAGTCAGGTAGAAACCTGTTCACAGTATTAGGAGGAAGTCCTTATTTTGGAACCCCCAAGGTCATCGAGGGAAGGAAGAGACAGGAAGAAAATATGGGGAAGAGAACTGGAGACAGACATGAAAGGGAAGAGTAAGACATGGAAAAGACTAAAAATGATGGCACGGGACAGGAAGGCTTAAGGTTTTTAAGGCCTATGCTCCTTTGGGAGCTGAAAGGGGGGGGGGGTGAAGGTACGAAAATGGTAGCGCAATAGCAGATACTGCCGTTGACGAGTAAAGTGTTAGGGACTTCATCATACTAGGTCTTAGCTTGTTGAGATGGGGCGGCCAGTTCCTTCCTCGCCGCCTTTGCCTTTCCTAACTCAAGAAAAGAGTCAGCTAGTGTTTACAGTTATGTATACTGGAGAGTGATGTTCCTGGTTTCGAACCCATTTACTTTGCTTGACGGCAATTACCAATAAAAAATAACCGCTGTGCCATTATTCAAGCGCGGAGTTCACGAATACCAAGCCCTGAAGACGACTGTTAGTGTCCATCAGGTAGTTTGATGAAGCCCTGAAATGAGGCTAATGCTGAGAAGGTTTCCTAGCTTCCTATGAAAACAGGTCACATCCTGAGAACAATGATACGTATTGGTCTATAGAAATCACGTGATTACTTGTTAACTGTCGAGAATAGCACACAAAAATACTAATTACTATATTTTTCCGCAGCAGACTTTAGGGACTGAGCTAGACAATAACTGGCATACAAACACGGCTGCGCATTATACAGCACATTTCTTTTACTAGTTTTCATCACCTTGACAATCCTGTCTTCCTTGATGTAGACAAGTGGTTCTCACCGAGGACCATATGGCCTCCAGGGTGCCATGCTATATTTCTACGAGCCCACAGTAAGATGGCAAATTAACTTTATCCATCTAACAGCAACTACGAGGGGGCCACAAACATAAATGAGGATCAGCAGGGGGCCACAAAGATAAATGAGGCTCAGCAGGGGGCCATGAGCAAAGAAGGTTGAGAACCCCTGATGTCGACCATGTAGCTACAACTGTTGGTTGCCATGGTTTCTGTTTCAGCTTGTTGTTTAATTAACTCTACCTATGACGTCACGGTTTCTACTTCTATCATTTTTTTTCTCTAGTTCTCTTTGGCCCCCATTTTTTTCTTCCCCTGTGAGTTGCAGTACATGCCATGTCTGGTTATCACCATTTTTGTCGTTTGCGCTCCTTACGAAGCATAGAGCCACCACAGCAGTTGGTTACCTGGCAAGAGACATACACCAAGGATTCTCAAGCTCTTGTAGTAGTGGTTCTGTAGCGATTAGTTTTACATGATGAAGTTGCCAGTTTTATGCACAACCTCATTTTAGTTGCCTTTTACGACATGGTCGAGGGTGAAATAATCTTGTTCTTTATTTGTCTCTTCACAGACCACCCCGCGGGGACTACACGGGGCGGGGCGTGTCTGGGGTTATACTTGTTGATATTTTCATAACGGTATTTATATCACAGCAATATAGGGAAAAAAAAAATTTCATAAACGGGTGCTTGCGAAGAATAGAAGGACTGAAATGGTATGACAAAGTCACAAATGTGGAATTGATGACAAGAACCAGACAAGTGCCAGTGGAACAAGAGATGAGAAGAAGACGCTGGCGATGGATAGGACACACACTGAGGAAACCTGATGATAGCATTACAAGACAGTCCTTGTTCTAAAATCCACAGGGAAAGAGAGACATAGGTAGACCAAAAAACACACGGAGAAGAGAGCTGGATACAGAGGTGAAAATGATGAGGAAAACATGGAAAGAACTTGAGCAGATGGCACGTGACATGAAGACTTGGCATGTGTTTGTTGAAGGCCTATGCTCCTTGGGGAGCTAAAGGATACTGATTGATTGATTGAATATAGAAAAAAATTGGAGGGAGGAGAAGACAGTAATATCAAAATAATAATACAGAAGGCCAGAGGAGCATTGACTGCATTGGTAGGAAATATATGGAGATCAGAGGAAATCAAATCCAACTCAAAAATAAGAATCTTCACATTCAAACGTTAAGTCAAAAACCTATTGTTTGTCTCTCTTGGTCATACAAAGAAAATGTTATGTTTCTTTATCTCTCTCACAGTCAAACAAAGAAAATCTGTCTATTCCTTTATCTCTCACAGTCAAACAAAGAAAATTTGTCTATTCCTTTATCTCTCACATTCAAACAAAGAAAATTTGTCTATTCCTTTATCTCTCACAGTCAAACAAAGAAAATTTGTCTATTCCTTTATCTCTCACAGTCAAACAAATAAAATAATCAAAATTCTACATACATTAAATCTTGCATTAAAACTCTTTATTTCTACTGTTTTATTTATTTTCTTTATCCTTCATGTTGATTCGTCGTGTTTTTCTGTGACGTAATTAGATCAACATGGACTTGAAATACCTTTGTTAACCTGGTCCACTACTCCCTCCCTCCCCATATCGTACAAGGCGACTATTACCAGGTTGTGCGGGCACCTGGCAACCTCATCTTGTCAAACGATATTACCCAGAAACCACCACTACACGAGAATGTGACTGCTTGGTGCAGGATTCCGGCAGTAGTGGTTCTATGTTCCGTCAGGAGCGCAAAGGAAAATTATGATGTTGATTCTGAATTGCTACATAAATAATGAACTATAAATATCATTTCTTTAGAGCTTGACTTTCTAGATACACTGTTTTCACAACGTAAAACATTTTCACCAAATCATTTATATTAAAAAATTCAAAAATAAAATTATTCCACGGCTCATGCGTCTAGAAATAACTATTATTCTAATACTTGCATTCTTTTTTTTTTTTAAATAATTCTTTCATAAATTTATTCCTGCAGTCTTCGTGTGCTTCTTCTTCTTCTTCGTACACTCTCAGATGTCCACTTGAATGTTCTCAAAGTAAGCAGTAGTCAGTTTGAGGCTATTTGAATCCCCGTAAAGCTTTTCCACGAATTGTACTGGTGTTGGCCATATGCGCTTTCTCTGTTCCGTGTATGTTGGGCAACTTTGAAGCAAATGTTCAGCAGTCATTTTATCAGTGCCATATTTACACTGATCGGTAGTTCCTATCTTTAGCTTGTTGAATAGATGGTATCTCAATCTGCTGTGGCCAGTGCGGAGTGTGATGATTACCACTTGTTATCTTCTGTTGAGCTGGTAGTATGCATCATTTTGTGTGTGGCCTGTATGCTCTACATCCCATTTGTTTCTGTACCTGATTCTGATACAACTCTTTGCCTCCACGAAAGTTATACATGCATCAAGCTGAGGTAGCTTTCCGCCTTCCTTTGCCAATCTGTCAGCTTCTTCATTGCCGGTTATGTTAGAATGAGATAGGATTCATTGGATCACAACTCTTTTGAATCGTTGACATAGTTTGTGGAGCACCATTCTCTGGTCATCAATCCTGCAGTGATATATCACATCTTTGTCATCGTTATCAACTTCAAATATAGACTAGAAATATTTTATACACAATAAAGACGAGATAAACAACCAGACAGGTGCCTGCGGAACAAGTAATTAAAAGCAGACGCTGGGGATGGATAGGACACACACTGAGGAAACCTGTTGATAGCTTTACATGGCAGTCCTTGTTCTGGAACCCCCAAGGAAAGAGAGGAAGCGGTAGACCAAAAACACACATGGAGAAGAGAACTGGATACAGAAGTGAAAGTGATGATGAAAACATGGAAAGAACTTGAGCGGATGGCACGTGACAGGAGGACTTAGCATGTGTTTGTTGAAGGCATATGCTCCTTGTGGAGCTAAAGGGTGTTGATTGATTGGTTCAATATAGAAAAAATTGGGGGGAGGAGAAGACAGTAATGTCAAAATAATAATACAGAAGGCATGAGGAGCATTGACTGCATTGGTGGGAAATAAATGGAGATCACAGGAAATCAAATCCAACACAAAAATTACAATCTTCAAATTCAAACGTTAAGTCAAACTTATTGTTTGTCTCTCTTGGTCATACAAAGAAAATATGTCTGTTTCTTTATCTCTCTCACGGTCAAACAGAGAAAATGTTATGTTTCTTTATCGCTCTCACGGTCAAACACAGAACACTTTCTGTTTCTTTATCTCTCTCACAATCAAACAAAGAAATTGTTATGTTTCTTTATCTCTATCACGGTCAGACAACGAAAATGTGTATGTTTCTTTATCTTTCTCACAGTCAAACACAGAACACTTTCTGTTTCTTTATCTCTCTCACAGACAAACAAAGAAATTGTTGTTTCTTTATCTCTCTCACGGTCAAACACAGAACACTTTCTGTTTCTTTATCTCTCTCACAGTCAAACAAAGAAATTGTTGTTTCTTTATCTCTCTCACGATCAAACACGGAACACTTTCTGTTTCTTTATCTCTCTCAAAGTCAAACAAAGAACATGTGTCTGTTTTTTTTATCTCTCTAACAATCAACCAAAAAAAAAATGTGTTTGTTCCTTTATCTCTCACAGTCAAACAGAGAAAATAAACAAAATCCTACATACATTAAATCTTGCACTAAAACTCTTTATTTCCAATTTTTATTATCCATTTTCTTTCTCCTTTATGTTCATTCGTCCTGTTTTTCTGTGCCGTAATTAGCTCAACCTAGACTTTAAATACCTTTGTTAACCTGTACACTGTGTCGATCTTCGATTTTCGAATATTGATTGTCCTGGACATTGTTAGCCTTGTAACAGTCCTTGCTTTTTCTCTGTGCTTACTCGGCCGGCGGACTTGAAGAAAGAATAAAAACACCTTGAAATTCGAATCGCTTAATTAACGATGCGTATCTTCGTTGGCAACTGAAACAGGTACTGAAATAATGAAGCTGGGGTAAAGATTAAAACAAAAAGTGGAAAAAAATGTAGCAGTGGCAATAATTTAAAGGTTACAGTTAGAAAATTAAAATATTGAGAGGACATTTTATTATCATGGTAATATATTTAAGATTCCATGCTATGATTTTGATGTACGTTGCTGATACTGCTATGGATTATTTCTGTGTGTAAATAATATATATATATATATATATATATATATATATATATATATATATATATATATATATATATATATATATATATATATATATATATATATACTGGAAAGATGAAGCTGCCGATCGCACCAAGGGGTCACTATGCACCATTTTTTTCTATTTCAGGGATACGAAGGTTCACTTCTCAAAATTACGAACAAAAATGGAAAAAACACATCAGTAAGTATGAGACTGCAAATTTGTCTCTTGTTTCTTGACTAGAACAATGATAAACGCACATTTGAACATTTTAAATAAAATCTTGTTTAATTGGCCTTTGTAATACGGTGTCTGGCACTGGAATTACTAACAATATTCTTGTTACAAATATCTTGTTAGCTATAGCAACAATTTTTCTTCGATTCTAATGTAAGATCGGATCGCAAATGTTGTTCTATACATATTTCTATTTCCGGCTTTGTTCATCTTCTGGCTGTATCATCATCATCATGTTCCTTTACGCACACTATGGAGCATGAAACTACCATTACAGGCTGGTCCCCCCTTACAGGAAGCTTGTACCAAAGCATGCATGTGATCTTACAGCGGTGGTGTCTGTACCAATTAAATTAGGTAATACGGTTGGCAGTCTTATGCCCAACCTCATATCAGTACACCTCTTACGACATGCATGAAGAAGTGGTAGTCCTAATCTTTTTCCGTTCCCAGCCTCCATCAGCATAATAATAATCTTATCATACAATGTCAATCCAACTATTCTACGAAAAACCTATTAATTAATGTTCATTATTTCTTTGATGATTTTGTCGTCTCCCGTGTATCCGAGTCATACAGTGAACTGGCTTGACATTTGAGTTGACAATTATTATTTTTACGTTGGAGATGATTTATTTGTACTTCTATATATAACCCAGTGCTGTCAAAGATAACCTTCCTTTCTGTATTCTTAAAATTAATATGAAACAAACATAAAGGTATGTTTTCAGGCACTCGTAAGAAATAAAGAAGTAGAACACTAGACAACAGAAAAACAACAGACATGAGCGGCTTACCCAGGATTTGAACACTGGACCTTGTAGTGAAATTGACAGAGATACAACGGTAAAATACCTCCAAAGATAACATGTAAGGATAAAAACATAATGCGTAGGCTGCTGATAGTACATGATCGTCCAGACCGCGGGTCATCACCCTCCATAAAAATTGACTTGCTAGACAGGAGGGGAACGGCGGATAAAAAGGAAAAAATATGACTGGAAAGATTGCGTGAGACTAGAAAGGCTAAGGAGACGCAATTGGGGGGGAAACGGAGAAAAGTCACGTTTCCCAAGTTGACATAAAGTAAGGAACTCGACAGAAGGGACCTTGGATATGTTACGCCACAGTCATTTATTGGTCGCTTTTGCGATACCAAGCCTTTGATTTGAATTCAGCGGCAGAACGCAGATGTTTGGAATATTACAAAAATTAAAAAGTAACTTTTTTCGTAATATTAATGTTAGGAATATAAAAATTAGCTGGCCGGATGGCCCATTCTGAGCAGTGAACTAATATGTTCTTAATTTTACAGACTGATAGATAATATTGAAGATAATGACAAAAGACAGTGTTGTTCACATCAGCGACAGACTGTATGGAATAAAAAGTGTCGCTATTTGCACCAAAAAACACGACCTTGAGACGCAGGTGTTCAAATCTACTTAGTAGGGAAGCGAAGGGACATTGGTGGGAGCTGTGTCTAAATATAACTTTTAACGACAAAATTTTGGAGGGGAGAGAAAGGTTGGTTCAAAAATCAAGTACGTTTTCGAAAAAAAAAAAAACAAGTAGAGACGGACAGACTAACAGATAAACATCCATACTTGACTGAAGCATGACTGAAATGACTTTAGGGTAGGAAATTTGAATTTGAAATAAACCTAGGCAGTGATTGGCCACAGACAATCATTTTATCGGCGCTCAGACGCGCAAGTGGGGCCATTCCTCAATAGTTGTTCGATGATAGACACAGTATTTTAAAGTGTGGTGATTTCCAAATGAAAGAAAGTGAAATAAGTTCAGGGACGCCATACTATAGCCAGCAGCTCAGCTGAGTTTTGCTAGCATTTCTGTGTTCTTTATTCATAATCTGGTAAGATTGAAATTATTTCTTTGTATATTTTGAATATTGTTTAATGTTCGAGTGATTTGATACTGCCATATCATAATCTAGCCTTACAAACAAGTAGGGATTTGCTCTAGACCCCCCGCCCAAGTCAGGGTCTAGGGACCAACAATATACATAAACTCCAGCAAGGGTTAGGAAAGACAGATCAAGTGTTGAGAATAATGAAACATATTACCTATCCACTTTTAGGGAAGGAAACTAATAAATATTTTTCAGAATCTATAGTCTGGGAGGACCTATCTGATGTAAAACCACCATGGTAAATGTGCTGTTTGGTCAGAGAGATCTGACCTGTCTGTATGATGTGGTTGTTGTGTCAGTGTTGTGTCCAGACGTGGGTAGAGAATAGAATTTTGACACATAGCCAATACTTTGATTGCAGAGCTGTGAGTTTCAGTTGTCAACAAGGCGGTGTCCATTCAGTTGGTGATTTTACTCGAGTGTATCTGTGCAGTACGTTGTGACAGAGACCACTATTATTGCCCGCCAGCACGGAGAGGTGGGACCACCAGATTTCAGCACCAGAGCTACATATGCAAGTTGAGTGAGCCTCTGGTCTGCTGGAAGTTCACCAACGCCTTTTAGTTACTAATACCCCATAAAATTCCTGTAATTTACTGGACACTGTGTAGTCAATATAGACAGGTGTGATGAGGCCACCCCAACAGCACAAGCATTAACTATCCTCCCAAGTAGATGACTACTAGAACATTTTAATAAAACTAACTAGTCTAGTACTTATATATGTACACTCTTGCATTTATTATGTAACATTCCATGCATTTCTTTCATAATTTTTTAAATCTTTTTTTTTAAAAAAAGTTCTGGTCAACATAAAACTTGATCCAGAACAAATAAATGTAATATAATTCTATCAAAAAATTTTACACTCTTGAGTTAGTTCAGTGTATTATAATATTTGTTAAATATTATTAGTCTGCTTAAATATCTGTGGGTGTATCCATAACTATCACACCACATTACATATCATTACCCTAGACATTTTACATAGCTACATTCATTAAGAAAAAAAAATTGAGTGTGAGGTCGTAGTGGTAGCAAGAAAGGCCTTCTGACAATTCACAACTACATTTTATCTCAGGAGCCTTCACAGCTGGCCTCATACATTACATTTAGTAATATCACCATCATACAATACCATCAAACCCACTACATACATTGGGGTCTTGTCCAGGGATAATTAGCCCAACAGTAATATTAGGATCTCCTGGTTGGAGAAATAAAATTAGGGGAAAAAAAAAATTGTGAAATTCCCTTTAAAATTAAAAGTGTCCCTGCAGATAAAAGTTGGTGAATCTTCACAGCCAGTGATAATTAATTAGTTAACTGGTTAGTTAGAATTAGTTAGACTATAGTCATAAGAAGTACTTAGTGTATTTACTGGTTAGAGATTTAGCTTGTATATTATTATATTGTCTGAAAAGTATGGCGGAGCTAGCAAAATTCCGATCAGCTGCTGTGCTGACCGCAAAGGAGATGGGAATGGATGGTCAGATTTTAATTCAATATGTAACGGCTGAATGTGATAAATATATTGAAAGGGAAGATAGAAAGGTAGCTGAAGAGAAGAGGTTACAAATTGAGGCTGATAGAGAAATTAAGAGGCTGCAGATTGAGGCAGAAGAAAAACGACAGCAAAGGGAGGCAGAAGAAAAACGACAGCAAAGGGAGGCAGAAGAAAAAAGGTTGACTGCCGAAAGGGAGGCAGAAGATAGAAGGTTGCAAAGGGAGCACGAATTACGACTAAGGGAGCTGGAATTACAAGGCCCGGCTCCTGAAAATGGTGCCAGCCCTTTTGCCTCAGATGCTACGCCCAGTCTGGGAGCCTCAAACTCAGCTATGGGGTTTCATTTAGACCATTTTGTTGAAAAAGACGATGACATAGAGGGGTACCTAGGACGTTTTGAGTTATTAGCTACTACATATGGGTTAGAGAGAGAGAGGTGGAGTTTAAAGCTATCACAGGGATTGAGAGGTACTTCTTATGAAGTATTTGCCAAAATGAACAGGGAAGACCAAGACAATTATGACATGTTAAAGCAGGCTTTGTTATTAAGGTACGAGAAGAATGGTGAATTTTATCGTAAGAAATTTAGAAATGCCAAACTGTTGTCTGGGGAGACATACCACCAATTCTCTGCTAGACTAGAAACCTATTTGGAGAAATGGACGGCTCTGGGGAAGACCCAAGATCTTAAAGAAATGATCATGATTGAGCAATTGAGAGAGTCCATGGCTCCAGACATGAGAAAATTTCTCATGGAACAAGGTGCAGAGAAGTTGGGGGAAATTTTAAATGTTGCTGAGAGGTATCAGGCAGCTCAGGCAGAGGTAAGTGGTGCTAAAAAGAAGCACATAGACAATTTTAAAGCTCCACAGCAATTTAATAAATTTGATAATAGAGAGCAGGGAAATAAAGGTAGGACAAACTTTGAGCGGCCGAGAAATGACTATCGCGACAGAAACTCACAGTTCAATGACCAAAAGTTCAATGAAAGAAAACCGTTGAACCAAGGAAAAAGATGGTGTAAATGGTGCAAGAAGGATAACCATAACACCGAATTTTGTAGAAGGAAACCTTCAAACATTGCTGCAATGAAGTCGGGGACGCGAAGATTAAAGGTTAATCCTAATGGACAACAGGAACCTTATCACCCCCCAGTTTGTGAGGATGTTATTTGTAATGGGGTCACCATAAGGTGTCTTTATGATACAGGTTTGGATTATGATTCAGTTGTGAAGTCTAGCCTAGTGGACCCAAGTCAGTATACCACAGAAACAGTGGAAATACAAGGGGCGACTAAGGACATACCACTCATGACACTTCCCATCGCAAGGATAACGGTGAAAACTCGCTATGTGGAGGGAGAAATCAGAGCAGCAGTGATAGATGAACCAATCTACCCTCTGATATTGGGGTGTAGATACGTCTTCTTGGGGAATCCCGAGAAACCTGTGATCATGGCGACAGTGCAGACCAGGTCACAGAAGAAGGAGGAAGAAGGTGAACCTATAAATGCTCATCCAGAGGAGATGAGGAAGGCGCAGGCTGAGGATAGGACCCTCAAGCCCTGTTTTAAAAAATTGCCCAAATGCCACACACCTCCGAGCAAGGGGGAATATTTCATGAAGAACAAACTCTTATACAGGAAGGCCGGAACTGGAACAAATGGTCACAACCAGCTGGTTCTTCCCACTTCATATAGAGATAAAGTGATGGAACTCGGGCATGCGATTCCCTTCAGTGGTCACATGGGGATCAGCGCCACAGGACAGCGTATAGCTTGTCATTACTTCTGGCCAGGGATAACGGAGGATATAAAAAGATATGTCAAATCCTGCCCAGAATGTCAAAGGGTAGCTCCAAAGCACTGGACTGCTCCTGCAACTCTAGGGGAAATGCCCATAGTGGGAACACCTTTTGAGAGGGTTGCAGTGGATATTGTAGGACCTCTCACTCGGACCAAGAGGAGGAACAGTTACATCCTTACTCTGGTGGACACTTGTTCTATGTGGGGAGAGGCGGTAGCCCTGCCATCAATTGATTCAAAACATGTAGCAGAGGCACTACTTACAATATTTACCCGATTAGGATTCCCGCATCAAATCTTGACGGATAATGGTTCTCAGTTCAAGGGGAAACTAACGGAAGAAGTTTTTAAGCTATTTCAAGCCAGACACTTTCATTGTAGTCCGTACCATCCACAAGGGAACGGCCAGGTAGAGAGGTTCAACGGGACTCTCATTTCTATCCTGAGAAAGCTGGCACACGAAAAACCGGATCTGTGGGATCAATTCCTGCCCGCCGCATTGTTTGCGTACCGGGAGGTACCACATAGTTCAACCGGGATGGGTCCCGCAACTCTGCTATTTGGGAGGCCAATAAAAGGTCCATTAGAAGCTCTATTAAGGACCTGGACAGATGAGAAGGCGGAAGAGACTGTTACCTCATCGTATCAATACGTGAACGAACTGACCACTCGTTTGAAAGCTGGATGGAAACTGGCAAATGATAATTTGAAGCAAGCCAGGAAGAAACATGCAGCATATTTTAATAGGAAGGCAAAGGACAGGGAACTGGCAGTCGGAGAGAAGGTGCTGCTTCTACTACCCGGAAGCCAGAATAAATTACAAATTGGTTGGCAAGGTCCATATACGGTTCTAGAGAAGGTGTCTAGAACAAACTATAAAATTGACAAAAAGGGGAAGGAGAAAGTTTATCATGTAAACCTGTTAAAGAAGTATCTGGACAGACCACTCCAGGAAAGCACCCCCTTATTGACCTTAGCTATTGCAACCCAGATGCAAAAAGAACCACTCACCTCACATGAATACCCATTACATCCTTGTGAAACCGCAGCACAGGTAAAAGTCAGTAAGCACCTGACTAAAAACCAGAGGGAGAGAGTTCAACAAGTTCTGGAGGAACATACAGATGTATTAACAGATAAACCAGGCCATACAAATTTGCTACAGTATGACATGAAACTGGTAGACTCAAACCCAATCTGTATGAGAGCCTATTCTATTCCGTTCGCGAAGGAGAAGGCATTGAAGGAAGAAATAGAGTATTTGTTGAAGGAGGGGATTATTTCGCACAGTGAATCATCTTTTAGTTCTAGTGTCGTTTTGTTGAGAAAACCGTCTGGGGAACACAGACTGTGCATAGATTACAGGAAACTGAATGCTGTCACAGAAGGACAAGTGGATCCATTACCAGACACAAAACAGTTATTTGCCAGACTGAACAAGGCAAAATACTTTTCAAAGGTGGATCTTAGTAAAGGCTATACCAGATCCCAGTGAAGCCTGAAGTGAGACCTTATTTGGCTTTTAGCACTTCGGATGGACATTATGAATTCAATATGCTACCATTCGGACTGAAAAATGCTCCGAGTGTGTTTTCAAGGATGATGCGCAAATTGTTGGATCCCCTGAATAACCCATGTATCACGAATTTCATGGATGATATTCTCGTCGCCACAGAGACATTTGAAGAACACATTGAAGCTCTGGAGATGTTGTTTGATAGACTTCGGGAGGCGAACTTAACTGCTAGGCCAACAAAATGTTGTATTGGATGCAAAGAGTTGGAATTCTTGGGACACACTGTATATCAGGGTAATATGACCCCTGATCCTAAGAACTTGGAAAAACTGCAGAGAGCACCTAGGCCGCAAACAAAAAAGGACGTGCGATCATTTGTGTCGTTATGCGGATTTTATCAGAAATACATCAAGAATTTTAACGCTATTTGTGCTCCTCTGACTGATCTGACTCGCAAGGGACTTCCAGATAAAATTATTTGGACTGCACAATGTGAACTAGCGTTCCAAGAGTTAAAGGAAAAACTCACTAGCAAGCCTATTCTCAAACTGCCTGATTTGACACAGGACTTTGTCTTAAGAACCGATGCAAGTAATGTAGGACTAGGAGGGGCTTTGTTGCAAAGATCATCTTCACCTGATGGGGAACTGAAACCAGTCGCTTATGCAAGCCGTAAATTGAATAAGGCGGAACAAGGATACTCCACAAGCGAAAAAGAATGTTTAGCGTTAATCTGGGCAATAAAGAAGTTTCAAATCTATCTGTATGGTAGGACTTTTGTGGTGGAGACGGACCATCAGCCTCTCGTATTCTTATCTCAGGCTAAGCATGAAAACGCAAGATTGCTGAGGTGGTCTTTATTGCTTCAACCTTATCAGTTCAGTATCCAATATATCCCAGGCAAATTGAATGTCGGTGCAGATTTCCTCAGTCGGCACCCCTGTGATCAAAATTAGAGTAGTGGCAGACGTGAGGAGTAATTTTACCTATGTGTATCGCTGGTTTTGGAACTTGCCATAGGCATGTTTTCAAGTGGGGAGATGTGTAGTGAAATTGACAGAGATACAACGGTAAAATACCTCCAAAGATAACATGTAAGGATAAAAACATAATGCGTAGGCTGCTGATAGTACATGATCGCCCAGACCGCGGGTCATCACCCTCCATAAAAATTGACTTGCTAGACAGGAGGGGAACGGCGGATAAAAAGGAAAAAATATGACTGGAAAGATTGCGTGAGACTAGAAAGGCTAAGGAGACGCAATTGGGGGGGAAACGGAGAAAAGTCACGTTTCCCAAGTTGACATAAAGTAAGGAACTCGACAGAAGGGACCTTGGATATGTTACGCCACAGTCATTTATTGGTCGCTTTTGCGATACCAAGCCTTTGATTTGAATTCAGCGGCAGAACGCAGATGTTTGGAATATTACAAAAATTAAAAAGTAACTTTTTCGTAATATTAATGTTAGGAATATAAAAATTAGCTGGCCGGATGGCCCATTCTGAGCAGTGAACTAATATGTTCTTAATTTTACAGACGGATAGATAATATTGAAGATAATGACAAAAGACAGTGTTGTTCACATCAGCGACAGACTGTATGGAATAAAAAGTGTCGCTATTTGCACAAAAAAACACGACCTTGAGACGCAGGTGTTCAAATCTACTTAGTAGGGAAGCGAAGGGACATTGGTGGGAGCTGTGTCTAAATATAACTTTTAACGACAAAATTTTGGAGGGGAGAGAAAGGTTGGTTCAAAAATCAAGTACGTTTTTGAAAAAAAAAAACAAGTAGAGACGGACAGACTAACAGATAAACATCCATACTTGACTGAAGCATGACTGAAATGACTTTAGGGTAGGAAATTTGAATTTGAAATAAACCTAGGCAGTGATTGGCCACAGACAATCATTTTATCGGCGCTCAGACGCGCAAGTGGGGCCATTCCTCAATAGTTGTTCGATGACAGACACAGTATTTTAAAGTGTGGTGATTTCCAAATGAAAGAAAGTGAAATAAGTTCAGGGACGCCATACTATAGCCAGCAGCTCAGCTGAGTTTTGCTAGCATTTCTGTGTTCTTTATTCATAATCTGGTAAGATTGAAATTATTTCTTTGTATATTTTGAATATTGTTTAATGTTCGAGTGATTTGATACTGCCATATCATAATCTAGCCTTACAAACAAGTAGGGATTTGCTCTAGACCCCCCGCCCAAGTCAGGGTCTAGGGACCAACAATATACATAAACTCCAGCAAGGGTTAGGAAAGACAGATCAAGTGTTGAGAATAATGAAACATATTACCTATCCACTTTTAGGGAAGGAAACTAATAAATATTTTTCAGAATCTATAGTCTGGGAGGACCTATCTGATGTAAAACCACCATGGTAAATGTGCTGTTTGGTCAGAGAGATCTGACCTGTCTGTATGATGTGGTTGTTGTGTCAGTGTTGTGTCCAGACGTGGGTAGAGAATAGAATTTTGACACATAGCCAATACTTTGATTGCAGAGCTGTGAGTTTCAGTTGTCAACAAGGCGGTGTCCATTCAGTTGGTGATTTTACTCGAGTGTATCTGTGCAGTACGTTGTGACAGAGACCACTATTATTGCCCGCCAGCACGGAGAGGTGGGACCACCAGATTTCAGCACCAGAGCTACATATGCAAGTTGAGTGAGCCTCTGGTCTGCTGGAAGTTCACCAACGCCTTTTAGTTACTAATACCCCATAAAAATTCCTGTAATTTACTGGACACTGTGTAGTCAATATAGACAGGTGTGATGAGGCCACCCCAACAGCACAAGCATTAACTATCCTCCCAAGTAGATGACTACTAGAACATTTTAATAAAACTAACTAGTCTAGTACTTATATATGTACACTCTTGCATTTATTATGTAAATGTAATATAATTCTATCAAAAATTTTACACTCTTGAGTTAGTTCAGTGTATTATAATATTTGTTAAATATTATTAGTCTGCTTAAATATCTGTGGGTGTATCTATAACTATCACACCACATAAAGTTCTGGTCAACATAAAACTTGATCCAGAACAAATAAATGTAATATAATTCTATCAAAAATTTTACACTCTTGAGTTAGTTCAGTGTATTATAATATTTGTTAAATATTATTAGTCTGCTTAAATATCTGTGGGTGTATCTATAACTATCACACCACATTACATATCATTACCCTAGACATTTTACATAGCTACATTCATTAAGAAAAAAAATTGAGTGTGAGGTCGTAGTGGTAGCAAGAAAGGCCTTCTGACAATTCACAACTACATTTTATCTCAGGAGCCTTCACAGCTGGCCTCATACATTACATTTAGTAATATCACCATCATACAATACCATCAAACCCACTACAGACCTTCCGTGCGACAACTCCGCCTAGCTATGCAAGCGAATCACACTATCCTTTTCTGTATTCTTATTTTGATATCACCGTCTAGATAGTCGTCGGGCAGAACGCCCCGTAACCTGGATAGTCGTTGGGCAAACACCCCGTAATCTAGATAGTCCTTGGGCAGAACGCCTCATAACCTGGATGGTCGTTGGGCAGAACGCCTCATAACCTGGATAGTCGTTGGGCAAACACCCCGTAATCTGGATAGTCCTTGGGCAGAACGCCCCATAACCTGGATGGCCGTTGGGCAGAACGCCTCATAACCTGGATAGTCGTTGGGCAGAACGCCCCGTAACCTGGATAGTCGTTGGACAGAACGCCCCGTAACCTGGATATTCGTTGGGCAGAAGGCCTCTAACCTGGATGGTGGTTGGGCAGAACGCCCTGTAACCTGGATAGTCAGTGGGCACCACGTCATGTAACCCAGATGGTCGTTGGGCATTCCGCAGAACATTATTTTCCCCACACTTATCTGCCTTATCCCTGTATCTGCCTTATCCCTGTATCTGTCTCGGAAACAGTCTTCCCCAGACACTCTTTATTATCATCAGCCCACATTTTCTGTTTTTCCACACCACCCCCCCCCCCCGCCCCGTTTTCTTATTCCGGGGACTGGATAGCCCATTCTTGTGACACAGATCATACCACTGAAACTTTGCAGGGTCATGCAATTATTAATAGACCTTGATATTCTCCCGCTGCATCCTGACGTATCACATTCCACAAAACATGAAATCTGACGACATTAGTCGAGCATATTACATTCCTGGCACCTTTCTGAATCCTCTCATTTTTATTGTTTGCCTTTTTTTTTGGGGGGGGGTGGGGGGGGGTGTTTTGGGGGTGGGGGGGGGGGGGGGGGGGGGGGGGTGTGGTCGTCTAGTTCACCGTTCAGGTTTCATTGACAGTCAAAACTACAAAGATGGCCACACAAACAATAACGATTTTTTTGGTTAACAAAAAGTATAATATAAAGTCTGACTTATTGTGAAACTTGTGCCCACGTAGAGTCACGTGGTCTCTGAAGAAACAAAGAAAGCTGCACCACACTACTCCCTCCCTCGGCATATCTCGTACAAGGCGACTATTACGAGATTGTGAGGGCACCTGGCAACCTGATCTTGTAAAACGATATTACCCAGAAACCACCACTACAAGACAATGTGACTGCTTGGTGCAGGATTCCGGCAGTAGTGGTTCTATGTTCCGTCAGGAGCGCAAAGAAAAATTATTATGTTGGTTCTGAAACGCTACAGACATAAACAACTATAAATCTGATTTCTTCAGAGCTTGACTTCCTAGATACACTGTTTTCCCAACGTAAAACTTTTTCACCAAATAATTTATTTTTTTAAAACAGAAAAAAATTCTTCCACGGCTCAAACGTCCAGAAACAGCCATTATTCTAATATGTGCATTCTTTTTTGTTTTTAAATAATTCCTTCATAAATTAATCCTGCAGTCTTCGTCTCCTTCTTCTTCGAACACTCTCAGACGTCCACTTGAATGTTTTCAAAGAAAGCAGTAGTCAGTTTGAGGCTATTTGCATCTCCGTAGAGCGTTTCCACGAATGGTACTGGTGTCGGCCATATGCGTTTTCTCTGTTCCGGTTATGTTGGGCAACTTTGAAGCAGATGTTCAGAAGTCATTTTATCAGTGCCACAGTTACACTGATCGGTTGTTCCTATCTTTAGCTTGTTGAAAAGAAGGTATTCAAATCTGTTGTGGCCCGTAAGAAGTCTGTAGATTACCACTTATTCTCTTCTGTTGAGCTGGTAGTATGCATCATTTTGTGTATGACCTGGATGCTCTACATCCCATTTGTTTCTGTATCTGATTCTGATAAAACTCTTTGCCTGCTCGAAAGTTACGCTTCCATCAGGCTGAGGTCGATTTCCACATTCCTTTGCCAATCTGTCAGCCTCTTCATTGCCGGCTATGTTAGAATGAGATAGGATCCATTGGATCACAACTCTTTTGAATCGTTGACATAGTTTGTGAAGAACTATTCTTAGGTCATCAATCTTGCTGTGATATGTCACATCTTTGTCATCGTTAACAACTTCAAAAATAGACTAGAAATATTTTATACACAATAAAGACAAGATAAACAATCATACAGGTGCCTGCGGAACAAGCGAAAAAGCAGACGCTGGGGATGAATAGAAGACACACCGAGGACACCTGTTGATAGCATTACAAGGCATTCCTTGCTCTGGAATGTTCAGAGTAAGAAAGATAGAGGGACACCGAATAATACGTAAAGAAGAGAAATGGAGACATAAATAAAAGGGATCAATGACGCATGGAAAAACTTAGAGTGGATGGAACAGGGCAGGAGGCCTTGGCATGAATTTTTTGAAGACCTATGCTCCTCTGGGAGCTGTAGAATTAGGAATGAATGAATGAATGAATGATATGTTTAGCAAAAGTAAGAAACCACGACTTGATAAAACGTTGGGGTAGATTTTATTACAGAATGATCTATGATCAGACACATGATGTTGATGTATGTTTAATGCGTTTGTTGGAGTAGACTTTCAGACAGACAGATCTTTGAGACAAGAAGATGGTGCCTATGTATGTTGCATGTGTTTGTTGGGACAGACTTTGAAACAGACAGATTTTTTATGAGACAAACATATGGTGTTTATTTATACATGTTGAATGCGTTAGTTGGGACAGACTTTCACATAGGTAGATCTTTTGATAAAACAGACATATGAAGTTGATATATATATATATATATATATATATATATATATATATATATATATATATACACATACACATACACATACACACACCCATATATATATATATATATATATATATATATATATATATATTATATATATAATATATATATGTATATATATATATATATATATATATATATATACATATACATATACATATATGTCAGAAGAACTACTAGTGTAACGTGGATTTATCATCATCATATTAATATATCACCACCAACAATAGCAAGGCTCATCTGCTAGAGGTACGACCACACTACACTAGCTGACACAAACTCACCATAACACCGGCAACAGGTACTGACCCTCTTTAATGAAAACTGTACACACACAAAACAATACGCATGACAATGCAATGAAGGATGCCTAACAGCTTGCCAGAACACTGTAGCACAACATAATCTCACAATGCCATAAACAAGACACAATCAGTGGCTACACTATAATCATCGCTCACAGGCGACCTTCATTCCTGAAAAAACGACGCAATACATAACTGCGCTAATATTATCATAAGTATAATCCAGGAGAAAATCACTAGAATCCACAATATCTATCTAGTAACAAACCAACTACTCCCGATAACCTGAAAAAGCAAGAAGTATGACCAAAACTGGCATCCATATAATTTCCCAGCAAAACTGCTGACAAAGGCCGACAACGACCGCTTAGGCCGGCAGACATATCTAGAATTCCCCTTTTCGCCAAAAAGCTCCCTTCCGGCTTCCGTCTAATCGAAAACTGGCCGAGCAAGTTTTTACAAGAGACGAACCAGTGTTGTCGCTCTCCAGTGTGACCAATATACAATTTAGCGAAAGTCTATGTCGTGTGTATATATATATATATATATACGAGGGGCGTTCAGAAAGTAATGCACCACATCGTTTTTCTCAGGAGCTGTTTATTCAAAAAGCATGAAATTTATACACAATATACATGGATATGTCATGTAAACATCGGTATTATTCAACATAATCCCCATCAACTTGTACGGCTTTATGCCAGCGCGAAACAAGGGCATGTGTTCCTAGCCCGTACCAGATTTTGTCTTGATCATGTAGCAATTTCTTCGCTGCATGAATTACTCCTTCATCATCTTCAAACCTTGTCCCACGGAGTGCATCTTTAAGTGGACCAAATAGATGAAAATCAGAGGGTGTCAAATCGGGACTATAGGGTGGATGGGGTAGTACAGTCCAACCCAATTTGGTGATTGCTTCCCGTGTTGCCAGACTTGTGTGAGGTCGCGCATTGTCGTGAAGGAGAAGCAGGTCTGCTGGATTCTTGTGCGGCCGAACTCTGCGATAACGTTGATTGAGTTTTTTCAATGTCTTAAAGTAAGCTTGCGAATTGATTGTCTCTCCTCTTGGCATAACGTCCACAAGAATCACACCTTCAATGTCCCAAAAGACAGTGATCATGACCTTTCCAGCTGAAGGAATTGTCTTGAATTTCTTTTTTCGTGGTGATTGCGGATGATGCCACTCCATTGACTGTCTTTTTATCTCAGGTTCAAAATGATGTGCCCACCTGTAACGATCTTAGCCCAAAAGTTCTCTCCATCAGCATTGAAACGCTCCAACAATTCAGAAGAAATTGCTTTCCTTTGCAATCGGTGGTCATTTGTGAGCCTTCGAGGAACCCATCTTGCGCAAATCTTAGAAAATCCGAGTTTTTATAACTGCATTTGCACTACCAATGCTGACTGACAGCTGTAAGGCCAATTGTTGAGTAGTGATTCGCCTATCAGTAAGAATAATGCCCTCAGCGCATTTCAACATTTCTGCGTTGGTGGCTGTGGCAGGACGTCCACAGAGCGGCCGATCAAGCAGCTCCGTATATGCACTTCCTGATTCTTTGATTCTCTGAACCCAGCGACTGACTGTACTCCTGTCGACTGCAAAACTTCCATACACATCACATAGACGCTTGTGAATGTTCACAACAGTTTCCTTCTCTGCAACGAGAAATTCTATCACAATTCGCTGCTTATAACGCAAGTTGCTAACACGCTCCATTTCAACGGTTTAGGGCAGCTGTATTATTTGGCCGCTTGCGGTGCAATTTGGTGCACACAATTGGCACATGCCATATTTGAAGTGTGCAAAATTCCATGCTTCTATCTTCATTATTAGCTGAGAAAAACGATGTGATGCATTACTTTCTGAACGCCCCTTATATATATATATATAAACAAATAAAACGGTATTGAATCAGTTATACAAATTAACGGTACACAGGAAACACGGGATGTTTCGGGTTTCACTCTTCGTCAGCCACAGTTACACACCTACAAGTACAAGAAATATAGACGTGTTAAAGAAAAATTCTATAGGCACTGCAATCGTGTAATATATATTAACACAGATGAAGAGCAGCAATAAAGCAAGGGAACTACACAACCGACAAGAATAAATCAATAGAAGAAATTCAACAATCAACGAAAATCAAAAGCAGAAAATGGAATTAAAAAAACAAGAAGTCCTGCTATAAAACTCTCCGCTGAAAGAAGCGGGCACGTAATGAACACTGGTCCCAATGGCGTCCAACAACAGTGAATAAAAGTAAATAGAAACACAAAACCATCATAAAAGAAAGATCGTAGATATAGCGACGGATGAAATAAAGAAGTCTGAAATAGAGGAAAACCAATGAATAACAGAGTCAAGAAAAAAGATGTTGGACATTTAGACTTTTAGGAGAAAAGCAATGAATATATGAAGTTGATGTACGTTGAATGCGTTAGAGCAGACTTTCAGACAGACAGATCTTTGATCAGACAAACATATGGTGCTTATACATGATGAATGCGTTTTGTTGAGACAGACTTTCGCACAATCAGATCTTTTGATCAAACAGACATATGATGTTGATAAATGTTCATTGCATTTGTTGGAGCAGACAATCACATAAACATTATCTTTAATTACACAGAGGATGTTTCATGTGTTTAATGTATGTCTAATGGTTATGTTTCCTTTGTCTCCAGCCTGTAGGTTTCGTCACCTTTAGTTCCAGAATGGCCGCCGAGACGGCGAAGCAGGATTTACAGGTGAGTCAATTACTAATATTATAACCAGAGTAAGGGATCTTTTATATTTGTACAAGCGCCCTAGTATAACCTACGGACCCTGTGTCTAGAATGAACGAGAGGCGCGCCGGCAAAATGTTATTTAAAAAATAAAAACGGTGGTAAAGTGGGATGTTATAAATTTTTATAGGGGACTTAGTGTACTGACTGAGATCAGCTGTGAAGGTATCTGTATCTAATAGGTGTAGTGTTTTACAGATAACCTTACTTGCTACCACATTATGCCTCAGTCAGAATTATTCTGGAATATTGTGATGACTACGTTAAATGTCTAGGGTACGTATATGATGAAGTGTAAGT
>JAMPIV010016401.1:0-121970 GCA_024509875.1 Oreohelix idahoensis
GTTGTGGTTTGTTGTTGTCGTTCCAGCGGCGTTTGGGCTCTCGCCCTTCTGGTCAATGCCGTGTCATGGTATCTGCATGTTGTCGCAAGTTGTTTTGTTTCTCAATATAAGATATTCCACTTATCTGGCCTGGGAGGAAGGAACATTTTCCTAACATCATCGAGTGCTGGGCACTCAAAGAGGTGGTGGTCAACAGTTTCGTAGGGGTGTTACAAAATGGGTTATATTGGGTCTGTCAAAGTAAAGAGACAAGACACCAATTCTGAAGAAAGTCTGAGAAGATAGATTAAGATGAGAATTAAAGTAACTGTAGAGGATGAGACTTATAGCTTCAAGGGTGAGAACCTAGATTGACTCTCCCTCGCAACTTGTGACTTGTTTTTAAAGCTACTGCCTCTTGCTCCGAGGGAGATAAGGTTTACACTAATTTATATCCACAGACACAACTGTACAGTTAAGGAATACAGGTACAGTATAGTGAAAGACAAACTGATCCAGTGAACATTTATAAGTTTATTAAAACAAATATTGTTTACCACAGCGAAACACAACAATAACTTGTGAGTTCGCACAACCTGGAAAAGAAGAACAAATAAATGAATGACACAAATATCAAATTTCCACGCTCTCTTCCACACCTAGACGAAATACCTAAGGTTAAAAAAAATTAAGCGGGGTGGGTAGATCTCTATGTAAGAGCCACCACCAACTGAACACTACTATTACTAACTAAATACACTGGGAGTCCCACACACCACAAGGCTACACTCCACTAGTTTTCACTTTGTCCCGTTTAACCAGTACGAGCATTTTGGTTTTATCTTGATTTGGATGGTCGCACCATGCAACACCTCAACTAACTAGACTTCAAAGGGTACGCGTAAAACGTTGGATGACGCGTTAAGCCTAGTAACGATAGAGTATGTATGTATCCTGTGGGCTAATAGCAGTGTTTAGATAATGTGTGGCAAGAGTCCACTAATATATGTTGAGTCTTAACTCATATATTCAACCGTCAGTGTGCATGCTTCCTAGTTAATGGAATGAGAAATAAATAAGGACTTTTGTGTCCCGAGAATATGTGAAGGCGTTGATATTAAAACGCAGATCTACACGAGATATTCTAGACAGAACGCGGTGTATTATAAAACGCGCTATTGAAAGCGATAATGTTAAATTGTGGCGTGTACAGCCAAACTGAGAATAATTGATTTAGCATGTGATTTTATGAAATAGACAAGATGTCTTAATAGAAATACAAAGTCAACGATTAGGCATACTATGTGACGTAATAATGTCAAGACAGTTTGAATAGAATAGTATTCAACTGAAATATATGAACACAGAAAATTAGACGAAGGTCGACGGTTGATATGACCGCTCAGGGTCAAATAGTTGATAATGCATGAGACTGTGATGTCATTCCTTATTTTGAAATGGGAACCACGTATTTCGTTCATGTTTTCCGTAATGTGATATGTCTTCAGATAATTATATGAAGAATGTCGTCTTCAGAAGACTTTATGTTGATTGCCAATTTTGTTGAGATTCACTACAAGAAGTTTTCATAGTTCTGTCAGTTTGACAATCAAGTGTTATCATTCAACCTATTGAACGAACTAATCTTCATTACATCAATACAAATATAGAATGAAACAAAACGTCACAAATGAATTGAACACAAAAGAAGAGAAATAGAAACATTCGTTCATACAAAATCTATGAAAACATTAATGAACCTAAATGTTACGGCAGCATTTAATAGACATAATCGAAGTTAGAAGAAATCCAGAAATTATTACGATATATTTATAAAAGTCCGTAACAGGTATATGTACAGTTTCCTCACGTCAGGAGAATTCCTAATGCCTCTCCGTCTTGCAGACGTAACTAGGGGCGCCCGTTACTTTGCGCGTACCCAGTTTTCAATTACAATGATGTCTCTTGCCTCCCTCTCCGAGAAGGCACAGTCCGTTGCAGGCTTAGGGTTACCTACAACGCCGTGAATTGCTGTAAAACAAAATAACAACTTATATACACCAATTCACTAAAATCATAATTCTAACACAGTAACATCCAAAGATTTACATACACCCCGTTTTCCCATACCATAATAAAACTCCAAACTAAATACAAGCCCTCATGCTCTACCCTATTTCTGCCCTCAGGTCAGACTAAACAGCTCAACCCTTCCCCTCTCTTTCACAGACAACCTTGTCTCTTTCGCTTAACACAGACGTGGGCTGACCTGATTGCTTCTGAGGCCAGCTCGTGACCTAGGCAGATACGCGTCGCAACACCGCTTCACTGTCTCCCAATGTTATAACTTTACTAAATAATTCCCCAGAACTATTCTTATATTAAAGGCAGCCCATGGAAGGTTATCAAAATTTACACACAAATGCAAACACCATATCTTAACATCTGACAACAGTTACCACAGAAAGCCGCTACCAATCGCCAAGTGAACGCCTGAAATCGGAGATCAAAGGACTAGTTCCGTGAGCAAACACAAAGAAGGTTCGCTCTGATGAAGCGAACAACAGGTGTTACTTACGTAAAATCACCTCATCACAGACCACTTACAAGTCCCGCTACGCAGGTATAATAAAGTTCAGGACGAAACAAAGCCGATTACTGCCGTGTGTTTACCTAATGTTACATCAATTTACTGACCGTCTTCCCGCACTTTCCCCGCTAAAAATGAAACAAAATAGATCAAGCAAAATGCGGGTAGAGGTTACCCCCACGCCGAAAAGAAAAGGGTGGTGGTGGTGTTCCTGCAATTATTAGAACCATGACAAGAAATGAAAACATCAAAAAATCAGAAAACCTGATAA
The DNA here is from genome assembly GCA_024509875.1 of Oreohelix idahoensis. NCBI lineage: Eukaryota > Metazoa > Mollusca > Gastropoda > Stylommatophora > Oreohelicidae > Oreohelix > Oreohelix idahoensis. The sequence continues at coordinate 2,841 of JAMPIV010016401.1, forward strand.
AAATAGAAGAGGAAAAGAAACAACCAAAATAATAAAAAAGGACGGGGCGGGTTGAAAATAACAATAACAGTCAATTTGCCGCAAGGGGTAGTTACATAGCTGGCACTCTGGAGCGTGTGTGGTTGGATTTTGTTCAAGTGATGGTTGAGTGGTAAATATTGTGTTCGGAGCCGAAAAATGGTAATTTGATCCCTCTATGTAAGATGGCCGATCTTGTCATTAGAATCAGGATCGGCCATATATCTTTAAACCTTTCTACCGGTTTTTTCCATGGCCCATCTGTTCAGTCAAGTTTCTTTATAGAGTTTAAAGCTCCTGATATTTTTATGTGTGAGTGCGTAAGTTAGTGAGTAATATGTGTTACTGTAGCTGAATTGGAATCATCAATATATGCAGCTAATTAAGCCGATGGGTATGTAGCTTTTAGATTATGTTCTGTCTTTTTCAAAGTTTAAGTACTAGAATAACAATTCTTTTCATTAGTAAAATATCGGAGTTTGACTAAAAGGATCAAAGACCGGGGGGAGGGGGCAAAGGAAAGAAGAAAGATACCATAAAGCCACAGGGCTAGAAGAAAGAAAGAAGGAATCTGAGGAGAACAGGGACCAGAGCGGTCGAGGACTTCAAAGCTGCATAGATGGTCAGAAGACAGATATCAGAAGGGGGCTAGTGCCAGAAAGCATTAGGTATCAGAAAATGGGTAAGGCCAGAAGGCGTCAGGGATCAGAAAGGGGCTAGGGCTAAAAGGTGTCTAGAGCCAGAAGGGGTCAGAGATCCGAAAGAGGCTAGGGCCAGAAGGCACTAGGATCAGAAAGGGCCAGGTGGTGTCAGGGATTAGAAAGGGCCAGGTAGTGTCAGGGATCAGAAGCGGGCTAGGGCCAGAAGGTGCCAGGAATCAGTCGGGGGTTAAGGCCCGAAAGCATCAGGAATGATGTCGTGAATTATTCTAATCCCCATATATAAATTAAAACGTAAATGCAAAGCCTAACAAATAAATTTAATAAAAGGAAAGAAGAATGGTAAAGAACAGTGCTGTCACAATGACTGTACGCAAAATCCCCCTGTGTTCTCCTTCGTCTGCAAATTGTAACGCTTTCACGTTGATAGTAAAAGCCTACTGTATTATTACCCGCTTTCTTCAATGAAACGTGTACTGTATTTCTTGGAAAAACCTTGAGATACGCAAGCTGATCAATGACCTAAATTTAATATTTCATTCATTCCATTTTATACACGGCGTAACTAAAAGACAGATGGACTAAAGGATAGAGAGAAGGGAGAGGCAGAAAGCAAGGACACATGCAACACTAAACACGCGTCGCGCGATACACAATTGCTGCCATCACGCGTGTAAGGCCACAAGCACTGGCTTTTTTTCAAATCGTCAGTGATAAAAACCCTACCCATACCAGAGTTAGGTTTTTAAAATCCTGAAAAACGCTTATTGGGAATTATGACATTATACCGGTTTACGTTTGAAAACATGACAGTACCCAGACACCCTCAAGTTTGGAAGTGAGAAGGTAGTAACAGCACGACTATCCTAGAAGAAAATGCATATTGGCTCCATTAAATTCGTATATTTGGGTTCCTTAGGGTTTGCTGACAAAGAATATGTAAAACGTTACGCAAATAGTCTAGGAATTACCAAGTTATGGCCAAAATAAAATAGTGGGGGTGCCTGACAGCATGAAATCATTTCTGCTCATAAAATTTTTTTATAACGTGTTTGAAAAAACATTACGTTACGGAAATAGCCTACCATGTTAACTCCTATTTGATTGGAGCGCAACAAATGTAAGACTAAACACGATTGGTCGGGCTATAAATACTATCTTGTGTTGTCAGGGGAAACGTGAAAAAGGGTATTTTTTTGAAAAGATGTGTAGACATGGTTTGATTGGGTAGAGCTGCGAATATACTCAATTCAGAGCGTCTGTTCCTTGCCACATCTTGTAATAAACCTACTAAGAAGCAGTGCGTTGAGCACCAGTGTATATTTTTTTATAAAATAAAGCCTGGGACATCGGCAGATCGGAGTTGTGCTATATTCATTGCCAGTCAACGAAACTGTTTATTATTTCCATGAATTGTGGTAAGCTTGAAATATTCAATATCTTTTAATGAAAATTGAATGTAAATTGATAATTTATGTCTGTATATATGTGTAGTTCAGTAGCGAACATGATGTAAAGCCTATAGTGCTCCAGCCTGAACAGAAGGTGTCGGAGGAAAGTAAAACTGCATGGAATGGCCAAACAGTACACTGACACCTAGATTATTGACTAGAAAGAAATAATGCTGGAATTGCAGAGGCGTAGTAACCATTAGGGAGGGAAATACTGGTATAAAGTATTTCAGATGAAGCTGACAGTTGGCCTAACGCTCTGAACTCAATGTTTGTGATGTATTGTGCTCAGTGTAGAAATAGAGTGTAAATTAGTTCTGACGTAGAAGGTACAACCTTCTTGTTTCAGGGACCGTGGTCTTAAAGTTATTGAGCAGCACCTGGTCAGAGCTTTGCTGAAGCCAGAGGCGGACAGCATACTCCTTGGTCCATATAGCAACCAGTGGGGTGGCTCCAGAACTCATTAAAGTAATCGAGCAGAGGAGTCTTTTACTGCAGTCATCACGAAAGATAAGAGAGTGTGGCCATGGAGCTCAACATTATGTACCCCCATCTTAAAATGACATTGTAAAATAAAATTAAGAGGGGAATTTAATTGTTTTCATACCAGGAACTGAGAACATCTCCAATACTAGTTCTAATAGAAACAAACTATTGAAGTCATGATGACAAATACCAACAGAGCTTGAACAAAACAAAACCAGTATTACCTCATATTACTACTACACACTGACACACATAGGATACTATTAATAATATATGTCACTACAAGATTCATATTAATAAATTCTGTACATATAACTTGTAATTAAAATTGATTGTGATTCCTGGTTCCCTTTGTATTTGAATCAGGACACATATACATTCATGACAGCACTGAATACATATTGTTATTTGAAAAGTTATCAGTGACTCCTTTAAGATATCCTCGTAGAGTGTTTTATGTATGTTGGGAGCCGCGCTGGTGTAATGGCTTCGGCGTTGTACTGGCGACCAGGTGTTCATGGTTCAAACCCGGGCGTCAGCGTTTGAAGAAATGTTTACGACCGGAAATTTGACTGAATAGCCTGAACGGCTCCTGTGATAAACCCTCTGTGGATGGGAAGGAGCGAAGCTCCTGACCGGGTTGGAAGGAAAGTCCTCAGGTTCCCCAGCCTCGCAATGACATGTCATTGGGCCGAAGGGCTGAAAGCCCAAGTGCCGCTGGTTAAGGGAAAAAAAAAAAAAAAAAAAAAAAAAAAAAAAAAAAAAAATGTATGTGAGTGTCACAGTGTTGTCAAGTGTGGTGGAATAAATTAAATTGTTTATCTGTCTGTTGTTGTTATGACTTACACTTCATCATACACATACCCTAGACATATAACGTAGTCATCAACTATTCCAGAATAATTCTGACTGAGGTATACATATGTGGCAGCAAGTAAGGTTATCTATAATACACTACTCTTATTAGATATAGATACCTTCACAGCTGATCTCAGTCAGTAAACTAAGTCCCCTATAAATATTTATAACATCCCACTTCACCACAAATGAGAAGGGGGCTAGGACCTGAAGCCGTCAGGGATGAGAAGAAGGCTAAGGGCATAAGGTGTCAGGAATCAGAAGGGAGCGGCACCCAGGACCGGGGCAGGGATCAGTAGGCACAGGGCCGGCCTTAGTAGCTGCGGAGCCGGATTTGGGCCATTTTGGTGGAGGTCCCGTGACTTAGATTATGTGTATTTCAGATTACATAACAGGAACATGTATGCTATTACACTGGTTTTTTTAATAATAATTTTATATTTTTTTGTGTGGATAATTGGATATATTGTAGAACGTGTGAGAATAAAAGTATACTTGTGTTCTGTTCCATAAACTCTTTTAAAATATTGTCGAAGTTTAATTATTATTATTTAATTATTTATTTTATTTCTTGCTTCATCACATTGTATGGATAATATTGAAGGAGTCTCGAGTAAATGAAGACTAAGTAGGTGATGCGTGCCGTCCATCAGTTGTAGTAATTTATGATAATCGGAACAAGGTCCGTGGCCAAATACACACATAGGGGTATGTCGACAGACACGTATCAACTTGAATGCCAATATAAGCGTAACTCCTTTTCACAAGTCACTATACACAATTTATTCAAAACTGTTACATAGCTCTATCAAGTATAAGAATATGATCACGCCCAATGGTAAAGGCAGTAATATGCAGTCTTCATAATGTCGTAAGGCAGTCCGTTCCGCTGTGGAGACGCTGTCCTTGCATTCTCAACAGTTTAATATATTTGATACATTCGACACAATAATGAAAATTACTTCCTGACATTCAAAGAAGCCAAGAACACCTCAACAGAGTATATTGGTGCCCTAGTGATGGTAAAATTCAGGTAAAACACAGTAGACTGCAGGAGCAAACACACATGCGACCTCTCGCATTAAAACACAATCGGCATCTCTTCTTGCAGACGATAAAACCCCACTTCTGCTCAAATTCGCTTCTGCTACCGTACTATCCCGGCATGACGTCATTTCCGTTTATTGTGAGTAAATCCGTAATGAAATATAATAAATGAAGCTCTGTCGAGCTGAAGTACTTCACACATAATCGTTATGAATTTTACTCATAACAGGAGGTAATGGGTTACACTCATCAGTTTTATCTCGGTGAATGATCTTGAACAAGGGTCTTCCAACCCAATCTCTTCTGTATGGCGTTCCTAATTTTTTGAAAAAAACCCAGCTGGAGGCTTAACGAGCTAACGAATTATAAGATAACCCAATCCTTCACAAAAGTTGACGGCAGATACTAGAGTTAACCTTGCTAAGAAACAGTTAGCATTGTTCTCGCTTTTCTGAATATCTTGTTAAACTCCCTTGAGGTAGAAGCATCATTATCCTTCTACCTACAACTTTGTGCAAAGGTATACACCTTTGAAGACCCAAATTAGTTGGAGGTGACAACCCTAGAGTTAGGCCTCGATTGAGTCAAATCGGTTAAATCAGCCTAAGGCAATATTATTCCCTGAGTAGGAAGGGGGTTTGACCTTATTTGGTAGAGACTCAAGTGGTCGGACCTTAGGGAACAGGTAACACAAGGAAGAACAATGATTAATACAATAGTGAGACATAGATATGTTGCTATAACTAGGGGCATGGTAACCTCCAACTGTCAAATACACCTACATTTTCCCAAGACATAATACCCCATTCTTTTTGTTATTGTCACAAGACGGAAACAAGGAAACAAGTGAATTATTTTTTCTCCGTCGATTTTTTTTATTTATTTATTTTGTTAATTTGCATTTTCTTTTTTCTTCACCTCACAGCTGCATAGCTGATTCATATAGACCGTCTTCAACTGCAAATCACTGCTCAGATGTTTGTTTTAGGTTAAGCTCCTAGAACAAGCTCCTGTCTTCAACTGCTCAGATGTCTGTTTTAGGTTAAGCTCCTAGAACAAGCTCCTGTCTTCAAGATATTATCTTCCTTGTGGAAGAGGGATCAACATGTCTCCTATACTAGTCTTTGTTTGGGTGTGTTTGGGCGTCTCTCTCTCTCTCTCTCTCTCTCTCTCTCTCTCTCTCTCTCTCTCTCTCTCTCTCTCTCTCTCTCTCTCTCTCTCTCTCTCTCTCTCTCTCTCTCTCTCTCTCTCTCTCTCTCTATCTCTCTCTCTCTCTATCTCTCTCTCTCTCTCTGTTTTGTTTGTGTTTGTTAGTTTTTTTTTTTTTTTTTTTTTTTTTTTTTTTTTTTTTAAGGTATTAATTTTTGTTAATCTATTTTAATTAATACACCCCCCCCCCCCCCCCGCCCCCTTAAATTTGATTATGTCTGGATGTTACAAATGTATGTTATTATTTTACCTCGATAATTTTATACGCTTAAATAATGCTAAAAATACATGTGCTATTGAAAGGATACGGTATGTAAGATGACAGAGAAGAACGGCAGAATGTAAGACAGGCCTGCGTGCCCAATTCTTAATCCTTTGAAAATATAGTTTGTTCGTTCGTTCGTTACCTATCTGTCTGTCTGTCTGTCTGTCTGTCTGTCTGTCTGTCTGTCTGTCTGTCTGTCTGTCTGTCTGTCTGTCTGTCTGTCTGTCTATCTATCTATCTATCTATCTATCTTTATTTATTTTAAAAACATACTTTAATTATGATGATTATTGCAAATGTTTGATGTTATGTTACTTTTATAATGATAAATGCCTTAATAATGCTTAAAGTAAATGTGAGGATGAAAGGATACAGTATACATGATGAGAGAGAGAGGAAGGGCAGAATGTCAGACGGGCCTGCGTGCCCAATTCTTAACCCTTTGAAAATAAAGTTCGTTCGTTCGTTCGTTCGTTCGTTCGTTCTCTTCATCTGTCGTTATGTGAGTGTTTCTCTTTCTCTCTCCTAAGCATGGCGAAAAGTAACTGAACTGTTTTCCGTACAAATCTTCGCGGTTACTTTAGCTCACCGTTTTTACATAAATGTAAGCTGAACTACAAACTTATACATTTACAGTAAACATAATTACAGCATTACTGTTCTATCAACAGTGAACACACACTCACACAAAAAACCCAACTCAAAATACAGACGTCCTACATACACGCATGTCCACGTACCTACATGTTATCTACCTACCTACCTACCTACCTACCTACCTGCCTGCCTGCCTGCCTGCCTGCCTACCTACCTACCTGTCTGTCTGTCTGTCTATCTATCTATCTATCTATCTATCTATCTATCTATCTATCTATCTATCTATCTATCTATCTATCTATCTATCTATCTATCTATCTATCTATCTATCTATCTATCTATCTATCTATCTATCTATCTATCTATCTGCGTGCGTGCGTGTCTGTCTGTCTACGTACCTGTCTGCGTGCCTGCCGTCTATCTGTCTGCATGCATGTCTATTTAAATGTTTGTCTGTCTGTCTGTGTGTCTGTCTATCTGTCTGTGTGCCTGTCTGTCTGCCTGCCTGCCCGTTTCACTGTCTGTATGTCTGCCTCCTTACTCGTAGCAAGCAAGAGGACATGCATACCATCATGGCTGGCGGACGCTGGAGCTGGGTTGGTCATGTCCTCAGAAGAGACCCCGATGCCATCACAAGAACAGCTATGCTTTGGACCCCTGAAGGAGGGCGAAAGAGAGGCCGACCAAAAACAACTTGGCGGAGGACTGTGGAGGCTGAGATGCAAAGAATGAATCAGAGTTGGGGCACTGTACGAAGGATGGCCACCGACCGTGCAAGGTGGAATCAGTTTGTTGATGCCCTACAAGACGCCACTAGGCGTGATGGCCACTGACTGCTTTGACGGTCGGTGGTTAAGGATCGAAGAAGAAGAAGAATGTCTGCCTCAGTGTCTATCTGTCAACCTGCCTGTCTGCCTGTCCGCCTATCTGTCTAAGTGACCTATAACACTAGTCAACAACCAAAATGTACCAGAAATGAAAATAGCTGATCTTAACTAATTTTGGTGTGCTGAAAACGAAAATGACATTAAAAAATGTTGATTGGCTCTAGTTTTCAAGATATATGCTACTAGTTTATTTAATTACGTTCAATTTATATATATGACGCAACTGTTGTGGGCGATTGCACATCACCTTTGTGTATAAATATCTTATCTCTGATAAAATTTTGCCATTAGTTAGTGCATTTGTCCTTATCAAAAGTATCGTAGTTAGAAATGCCTAGGACATGTGTGAACAGTGCTAATAATTTCTGTTATATATGTGGTTAGGTGACATTTCTATCACAAAAACGAAATATAACTAAAGTGATTAAGAAGGCGTACAGTTTGTATTTTGGTTGCAGAATAGGAGATCAAGATAAGAGCTGGGCGCCACACATATGCTGCAATGCATGTGCAGCACATCTTAAACTGTGGTTGACTGGCAAAAGGCAAGCTATGCCTTTTGCAGTCCCAATGATTTGGAGAGAGCCCACTGATCATCTCAACAACTGTTACTTTTGCATGGTCCCTCCAGTTGGGAAAGGCATATCAAAGAAAAAAAATGGACTCTGGAATATCCAAACATCCCCTCTGCAATACGTCCGATACCACATGGCGATGACCTACCAGTTCCCAAAGTGCCAGAATCATTTTCAGCTGCTTCCCCTGATGAAGAAGAGGACATTGGTGGTCCTGAACCATCAACCTCAAGCGTCCCAAATTTTGAGAAAACTACATCCACTAAACCACACTTAATAACCCAAGGTGAACTGAATGATCTTGTAAGAGATCTGAATTTACCGAAGAACAAGGCGGAGCTTTTGGGTTCCAAATTGCAACAGTGGAATCTTCTGGCAGAAGATGTTACAATTTCTGTGTATAGGAACCGACAGAAGCCGCTTATTACATTCTTTTTCAAAGAGGGTGACCTTTCTGCGTGCCACAACATTTCTGGTTTAATGGCAGCCCAAACTACGATCATCATCATTGGTCACTTTGCGGTGACTTAAAAGGGGTCGCTCTTTTGCTTGGACTACAGGGTGGAAACACCAAGTACTGTTGCTTTCTCTGTGAGTGGGATAGCCGTGCACGAAGTGACCATTACATCAGAAGACATTGGCCAATCAGGCAGTCATTGCAGCCTGGCAGTAAGAACGTTGAGAACCCAGCACTTGTCGACACCAGCAAGATTTTGTTGCCACCCTTGCACATTAAGCTGGGTCTCATGAAAAACTTTGTCAAGGCAATGGAGAAAACAGATGAGGCTTTCAAATACCTCATCAGAAATTTCCAAGACTGAGTGAAGCTAAAATAAGAGAGGGAGTATTTGTTGGTCCGCAAATTCGAAAACTTCTTCATGATGACGAGTTTCTTTGCGTGTTGCATGGCAAGGAAAAAGCAGCATGGCTAGCATTTAAGTCAGTGGTGGACAATTTTCTTGGAAACAACAGATCTGATAATTACATTGAAATTGTAGAAAATCTCCTTCTGAAGTATAAAAGTCTTGGCTGCAACATGTCTTTGAAAATTCATTTTCTGGATTTTCATCTGGATTTCTTTACGTCAAACTGTGGAGCGGTTAGTGATGAGCATGGTGAACGATTTCACCAGGACATTGCTGCTATGGACACAAGGTATCAAGGCAATTGGAGCCCTTCAATGCTTGCTGATTACTGTTGGACTGTGACAAGAGACACCTCATCGATTGACTACAAGAAGCAAGCAAAGAGAGCTCGAACAGCGACTGAATAATGACGGAATGGGTTCAAATGTGCCTTTTTAAAACATGATATGTGAACTTTAAATAATGTTTTGATTTTTTCTATCATTTTATGTTGAAATATCAATTAATTGAGTATGTAACCACAATTTTTATAATGCTAAAGTAGAAAGACTAGCTGTTCACCCCAGAGAATTAAACATGCATACATTATTTGTATTACTGTAATGTAAATTCATCATTTAAAAAAAAAACCAGAGCCAATTGGTGAATTTCATTATGATATTTGAAATCAGCATGTCAAAATCAATAAGAAATGGTGTATTTAATTTCTGGTACAAATAACTTTTGAAAATTTGTTGACTAGTGTAATCACACATTAATCTAATATACAACCTATATTTAAACCAACGCGCCCTCATAGAGAAGCTTAAGTGAAAGTGTCTTTACCGCGATATTTTCATGTGCTTTAATTTGACCTGCCATTTTCTTGCAGACGCTCTAATTAGAGGATTGCGTGTGAGCTGAGCCGTCTCCAACAGGATTACAGAAGATGTTCATGAACGCAGAGAAAGCCCTTGCAAAGACCATCATCGTTTTCTCCTTGTTACTTTTCTAGCTCATTAAGGAATCTGATGACAGCCGTTCCTTTGTCGTACCCTAAAAGAACCTCCATGCACGAAGCTTCTATCACAGCACATTATGTTCTCTTGCAATCGTGATTTCTGTAGCAGCCGTTACGTCATGACGAAATTATTCAGATATCTTTGTAACTTAATATCTCATTATTAATATCATCACATTGTCATCGTCAGAATGTAGTCTCGGTAGCAGCAGTCACGTTAGACTCACGAATATCCAGACATCTTTGTAACGTCACGTATGGTTACTATTATCATATAACGAGTAAGTAACTCACCAAAACATGACGGAAAATAATTCTGTTTTGCACCTTCTGCTGATGTCCTGATGAAAACATTAATTCTCCTGTGATCATTTCATTCCTTTCTGTTTCATTTCAACTTCATTGGATCTTTGCAGTAAAACTTTTCATATTTTATGGTCATTGCACGATGAAAGGTATGCGCATTCTTTTAATGTATGTTCAGTTTAGGTTTCTCGGTGCAGTACGGGTCTTATCCGTATTTTCCTTAACAAAAAGCTGGTGGGTACATTTGATGATTACACTAAATACGTGTGTGTCGATTTTAGGACAAAGTAAAACGACACGGATAAACACAATAAGACTATATGGTTATCATGAACAATTTGCGTGTTTTAAGGGAAACGGGATTTTTACAAAAGGCAGACAATAAATGAGAAAAACTGTGACGAATTCAGTCGTGCAATTTGTATAACTCTCATTCACTCCAGCAGTATCTCTTCATTTTCTCACTCATTATTCCTATTATTTGGAATATGTATTGCCCTTACATTCATATTTTATGTGACCACTCTCAGACGTATTTACGTTCCACCAGGTTAACTGTAGTATTATCGTAACAATACCCGGTCATTATCACCGGTCTGTGGTAATACGTTTATCTCTTTGAGTCGCCGGCCACCCGGCAGGATAGGAGACGATCCTCGTTTGACACATTTATAACACATAAGGAAGGGAAACCCGAGGCCTGTAAACAGTAAATAAATATTAGACAAACATAAAGGTATGTTTACAGGCACTCGTAAGAAATAAAGAAGTAGAAAACTAAACAGAAAAACCACAGACGTGAGTGGCTTACCCAGGACTCGAACCCAGGACCTTTCGTGCGACAACCCCGCCTAGCTATGCAAGCGAATCCCACTATTCTCACTGCCATCTAGGCATCACCAAAATGATGCTTCGATGACGGGTCATTAGTGCGAACCGCAAGACATAACACCCGAAATTTACCATGGGCAGTCCAGCCTATTAATGACGCAATCACTTCTGTTGTTCCCCTATTATACAGTATAGGTCAGTCCACACAAGACAAAGACCTTAATACTGTGTCTAGTAAATGATAGTAGAACAGTAAGTACAGGTCAGAGGGTAGGTTTTTGGTATTGTATAAACATTTATAACACATAAGGAAGGAAAACCCGAGGCCTGTAAACAGTAAATAAATATTAGACAAACATAAAGGTAAACAACATAAAACATAAACATAAAGATACCTTGGATCCTTCCTTATGTGTTATAAATGTTTGTACAATACCAAAAACCTACACTCTGACCTGTACTTACTGTTCTTAGTCTACTATCATTTACTAGACACATTATTGAGGTCTTTGTCTTGTGTGGACTGACCTATACTGTATAATAGGGGAACAACAGACGTGATTGCTATACATCGGATTCGTGGACTATGAAAAGGCATTTGACAGTGCAGACAGAGAATCGCTTTATAAATTGATGAGGCATTATGGAGTTCCCATGAAGATCATTAACTTAATAAAGAAGACCTATGAAGACATGACATGAAGAGTTTTTCATGAAGGACAACTAAAGAACCGTTTAGGATTAGAACGGGAGTGAGACAGGGATGCTTCTTGTCTCCATTTATTTTCTTACTAGCTATAGATTGGGTTATGAAAACATCGAAATCACACAACAGAAATGGAATCCAGTGGAATCTGACTAAACAGCTTGATGATCTGGACTTTGCAGATGACTTGGTTCTTCTGTCCCATAACCATAATCAGATGCAAGAGAAAATGAAAATTCTCGATGAGAGGTCACAACCAGTGGTCCTAAAATACACAGGGAAAAGACAAAGATTATGAGAATAAATGCAAGAAATCATAACAAGGTTGAACTTGAAGAAACACCACTAAAAGATGTAGAATCGTACACATATCTTGGAAGTAATATAGACAAGTTGGAGGGACAGACAGTGATATCAAAATAAGAATACAAAAATCAAGAGTTACTTTCATTGCATTGGGAAACATATGGAGAACAAGAGAAATCAAGTCCATCACGAAAATAAGAATCTTTAACTCAAATGTCAAGTCAGTCTTACTGTATGGCTGTCGTGAATTATTCTAATCCCCATATATAAATTAAAACGTAAATGTAAAGCCTAACAAATAAATTTAATAAAAGAAAAGAAGAATGGTAAAGAACAGTGCTGTCACAATGACTGTACTCGAAATCCCCCTTGTTTTCTACTTCGTCGGCAAATTGTAACGCTTTCACGTTGATAGTAAAAGCCTACTGTGTCGCTGCACGCTTTCTTCAATGAAACGTGTACTGTATTTCTTGGAAAAACCTTGAGATACGCAAGCTGATCAATGACCTAGATTTAATATTTCATTCATTCCATACACGGCGTAACTAAAAGACAGATGGACTAAAGGATAGAGAGAAGGGAGAGGCAGAAAGCAAGGACACATGCAACACTAAACACGCGTCGCGCGATACACAATTGCTGCCATCACGCGTGTAAGGCCACATGCACTAACTTTATTTCAAATCGACAGTGATAAAATTCACTACCCATACCAGAGTTAGGTTTTAAAATCCTGAAAAACGCTTATTGGGAATTATGACATTATACCGGTTTACGTTTGAAAACATGACAGTACCCAGACACCCTCAAGTTTGGAAGTGAGAAGGTAGTAACAGCACGACTATCCTAGAAGAAAATGCATATTGGCTCCATTAAATTCGTATATTTGGGTTCCTTAGGGTTTGCTGACAAAGAATATGTAAAACGTTACGCAAATAGTCTAGGAATTACCAAGTTATGGCCAAAATAAAATAGTGGGGGTGCCTGACAGCATGAAATCATTTCTGCTCATAAAATTTTTTTTATAACGTGTTTGAAAAAACATTACGTTACGGAAATAGCCTACCATGTTAACTCCTATTTGATTGGAGCGCAACAAATGTAAGACTAAACACGATTGGTCGGGCTATAAATACTATCTTGTGTTGTCAGGGGAAACGTGAAAAGGGGTACTTTTTTGAAAAGATGTGTAGACATGGTTTGATTGGGTAGAGCTGCGAATATACTCAATTCAGAGCGTCTGTTCCTTGCCACATCTTGTAATAAACCTACTAAGAAGCAGTGCGTTGAGCACCAGTGTATATTTTTTATATAAAATAAAGCCTGGGACATCGGCAGATCGGAGTTGTGCTATATTCATTGCCAGTCAACGAAACTGTTTATTATTTCCATGAATTGTGGTAAGCTTGAAATATTCAATATCTTTTAATGAAAATTGAATGTAAATTGATAATTTATGTCTGTATATATGTGTAGTTCAGTAGCGAACATGATGTAAAGCCTATAGTGCTCCAGCCTGAACAGAAGGTGTCGGAGGAAAGTAAAACTGCATGGAATGGCCAAACAGTACACTGACACCTAGATTATTGACTAGAAAGAAATAATGCTGGAATTGCAGAGGCGTAGTAACCATTAGGGAGGGAAATACTGGTATAAAGTATTTCAGATGAAGCTGACAGTTGGCCTAACGCTCTGAACTCAATGTTTGTGATGTATTGTGCTCAGTGTAGAAATAGAGTGTAAATTAGTTCTGACGTAGAAGGTACAACCTTCTTGTTTCAGGGACCGTGGTCTTAAAGTTATTGAGCAGCACCTGGTCAGAGCTTTGCTGAAGCCAGAGGCGGACAGCATACTCCTTGGTCCATATAGCAACCAGTGGGGTGGCTCCAGAACTCATTAAAGTAATCGAGCAGAGGAGTCTTTTACTGCAGTCATCACGAAAGTTAAGAAAGTGTGGCCATGGAGCTCAACATTATGTACCCCCATCTTAAAATGACATTGTAAAAATAAAATTAAGAGGGGAATTTAATTGTTTTAATACCAGGAACTGAGAACATCTCCAATACTAGTTCCAATAGAAACAAACTATTGAAGTCATGATGACAAATACCAACAGAGCTTGAACAAAACAAAACCAGTATTACCTCATATTACTACTACACAACTGACACACATAGGATACTATTAATAATATATGTCACTACAAGATTCATATTAATAAATTCTGTACATATAACTTGTAATTAAAATTGATTGTGATTCCTGGTTCCCTTTGTATTTGAATCAGGACACATATACATTCATGACAGCACTGAATACATATTGTTATTTGAAAAGTTATCAGTGACTCCTTTAAGATATCCTCGTAGAGTGTTTTATGTATGTGAGTGTCACAGTGTTGTCAAGTGTGGTGGAATAAATTAAATTGTTTATCTGTCTGTTGTTGTTATGACTTACACTTCATCATACACATACCCTAGACATATAACGTAGTCATCACACTATTCCAGAATAATTCTGACTGAGGTATACATATGTGGCAGCAAGTAAGGTTATCTATAATACACTACTCTTATTAGATATAGATACCTTCACAGCTGATCTCAGTCAGTACACTAAGTCCCCTATAAATATTTATAACATCCCACTTCACCACATATATTGGGGGCTCGCCCTCGGGATTTTGAATCTTTCCCTATTACAAATATTGGGGGTAATTCACTTCAGGGAATAATAAGAATTAAAAGGTATCCTTGGGTGAAAATAAATAAGGTTGAGCTCACAGTGCCTGTGTTGTCCTGAGTTAATTAGTCATAGATAAAATTGTTTAGTTACATATTTTAGACATTTATCTGTTAGACAATGGCCGACCTGGCAAAATTTCGATCTGCTGCTGTACAGACTGCGAAAGAGTTAGGAATGGACGGGCAAATTATGATTTCTTATGTCACTGCTGAATGTGACAAATATATTGAACGGGAAGAAAGAAGATTAGAAAAAGAGGCCGAAAGAAAATTAGAGGCTGAGACTAAGAGGTTGCAGATTGAGGCTGAGGCTAAGAGGTTGCAGATTGAGGCTGACAAAGAGGCTAAGAAATTGGAGGCAGAAAGAGAAGACAAAAGATTGGCTGCAGAAAGAGAAGAGAAGAAATTAGCTGCAGAAAGGGAAGAGAAGAAATTAGCTGCAGAAAGGGAAGCAGAAAAGGAGGAGAAGAGATTACAAAGGGAACATGAGTTACGACTAAGGGAGTTTGAGTTTCAAGGCCATGCTCCTGAAAATGGTGCCAGTCCCTTTGCCTCTGATGCCACTGCTAGCCAGGGAGCCTCAACCTCAGCTATGAATTTTCATTTAGATCATTTTGTTGAGAAAGACGATGATATAGAGAGCTATCTAAATAGGTATGAACTATTAGCTACCACATATGGGTTAGAGAGAGAAAGGTGGAGCTTAAAGTTATCTCAGGGACTTCGTGGGGCAGCTTATGAAGTTTTTGCAAAAATGAGCAGAAGTGATCAGGAAAATTATGACATGCTAAAGCAGGCTCTTTTGTTAAGATATGAAAAGAATGCAGAATTTTATAGGAAAAAATTTAGGAATGCTAAACTACTGTCAGGTGAAACCTATCACCAGTTCTCTGCACGAATAGAGACATACTTGGAGAAATGGACTTCTCTGGGGAAAACCCAAGATCTTAAGGAAATGGTCCTTATAGAGCAATTAAGAGAGTCCATGGCTCCAGACCTGAGAAAGTTTCTCATGGAACAAGGTGCAGAGAGGCTGGGTGAGTTGCTAAATGTTGCTGAAAGGTATCAAGCAGCTCAAGCAGAGGTAACAGGTAATAAAAAGAAACAAGTGGATAACTTTAGGGCACCACAGAACTTTAATAAATTTGATCCTAGGGATCAAAACAAAGGTAAGCACCAGTTTGATAGGCCACGGTATGAAAATAAAAATAAATTCCCACAATTCGATGAAAGGAAATATGATGAAAGAAAATCTTTCAACCAAGGAAAAAGGTGGTGTAAGAATTGTAAGATGAACAATCATGACACTGACTATTGCAGAAGGAAACCTGTGTATATGGCCACCCTTCAGGTCAGGTCGACCTCAAGACAGGAGGAGGATATTATGTTGGATACCACTCCAGAAGAGATGAGGAAGGCACAGGCTGGGGATAAAACACTCAAGCCTTGTTTCAGAAAATTGTCAACTTGTCATACAACTCCAGGCAAGGGAGATTTTTACATGAAAAACAAGTTGATGTATAGGAAGACTGGAGCTAGATCCAAAGGTCAGGGACAGCTGGTACTTCCTAAAAGATATAGGGCAGACTTAATAAGGAGCCTACATGTGAAACCAGATGGGGACCATGAGAAGATAGGTACCATCATTCAAAAGGTGGCTCACAATTATTATTGGCCCAAAGCAAGATGGGACATTGAGAATTTTGTAGAAAGGTGTAGCATAGCACATGAGGGAACACCCACAAGTGGGAACATTGATCAGGACCTGGACACGCCACGGGGCAAAATTAGGCCTGATAATAAAAAGAAAAATAGATTTGATAAAGTGGACCAAATGGAATGGGAAGCCCCTTTTCACGGACAAGCTTCACTTAACTATTTTACAATGGCCACTATGCGGAGAGTGCAAAAAGATGTCTTACCCCAGGATAAGCCGAAAATCCCTCAATCGGACTTAAACAAACTGGAGGAAGAGGATGTAGAGAGGAAATCTCTCCTCAAGAATTTTAAGTGGGGAGAAAGCCCCAAAAGAAAAATTGGTAGCGGTCGTTTTAGGCATGAAAATTCTGGGAAGAAAAATCATCACTATAGAGCTTCGAGTGGAAGAGACCATACCGGTGCATGGACAAATAGGTCCACAAAATTAAAGGTCCATATGTAGCTTTGTTAAGAACGTGGACTGATGAAAAGGCAGAGGAAAACATTACATCTTCATACCAATATGTGAATGAGCTGACCACTCGTTTAAAAACTGGCTGGAAACTTGCCAATGAAAATTTGAAACAAGCCAGGAAGAAACATGCTGCCTATTATAACAGGAAGGCGAAAGACAGAGATTTGGCTGTGGGAGAGAAGGTACTGCTTCTTCTCCCCGGGAGTCAGAATAAGTTACAGATTGGATGGCAAGGTCCATATACAGTTTTAGAGAAGGTGTCTAGAACAAATTATAAGATAGATAAGAAGGGGAAAGAAAAAATCTATCATGTGAATCTCCTGAAGAAATATTTGGAAAGAGAACATCAGGAAGAGACACACTTGTTGACCTTGTCCATCGCCATGGAGATGAAAAAGGAACCACTTTCATCATTTGAATATCCATTACACCCCTGTGAGACAGCAGCACAGGTGAAAATCAGTACACATTTAACGAAAACTCAGAAAGAGAGAGTGCAACAGGTTCTAAACAATCATGCAGAGGTGTTAACAGACCGACCAGGGCATACAAACCTATTGGAATATGATATGAAACTGATAGACCCCACACCTGTCTGTATGAAACCATATTCGATTCCGTTTGCTAAGGAGAAAGCTTTGAAGGAAAAGCTCACAAGTAAACCCATTTTGAAATTACCTGACTTAAGTCAAGAATTCATAGTAAGGACGGATGCAAGTAATATTGGGTTGGGTGCAACTCTACTACAGAAATCAGATGCATTGGATGGGGAATTAAGCCCAGTGGCATATGCTAGCAGAAAGTTGAATAAAGCTGAAATCAACTACTCAACTAGCGAAAAAGAATGTCTTGCAGTAATATGGGCAATAAAGAAATTCAATATTTATCTGTATGGGAAGGCATTTAAGTTGCAAACGGATCACAAACCTTTATCGTTTCTAGCCCAGGCTAGGCATGAGAACTCTAGGTTACTCCGATGGTCCTTACTTTTGGCTCCATATAATTTTAGCATTGAGTATATATCTGGAAAAACAAATTTGGGAGCGGATTTTTTAAGCCGCCATCCGTGTGATGAGAATCACCGTAAACCCCAGAAATAATAATAAATTTCTCTATGTGTATATAGAATAAAGGACTGACATATAATGTCTGTTTTAAGAGGGGAGATGTCGTGAATTATTCTAATCCCCATATATAAATTAAAACGTAAATGTAAAGCCTAACAAATAAATTTAATAAAAGGAAAGAAGAATGGTAAAGAACAGTGCTGTCACAATGACTGTACTCGAAATCCCCCTTGTTTTCTACTTCGTCGGCAAATTGTAACGCTTTCACGTTGATAGTAAAAGCCTACTGTGTCGCTGCACGCTTTCTTCAATGAAACGTGTACTGTATTTCTTGGAAAAACCTTGAGATACGCAAGCTGATCAATGACCTAGATTTAATATTTCATTCATTCCATACACGGCGTAACTAAAAGACAGATGGACTAAAGGATAGAGAGAAGGGAGAGGCAGAAAGCAAGGACACATGCAACACTAAACACGCGTCGCGCGATACACAATTGCTGCCATCACGCGTGTAAGGCCACATGCACTAACTTTATTTCAAATCGACAGTGATAAAATTCACTACCCATACCAGAGTTAGGTTTTAAAATCCTGAAAAACGCTTATTGGGAATTATGACATTATACCGGTTTACGTTTGAAAACATGACAGTACCCAGACACCCTCAAGTTTGGAAGTGAGAAGGTAGTAACAGCACGACTATCCTAGAAGAAAATGCATATTGGCTCCATTAAATTCGTATATTTGGGTTCCTTAGGGTTTGCTGACAAAGAATATGTAAAACGTTACGCAAATAGTCTAGGAATTACCAAGTTATGGCCAAAATAAAATAGTGGGGGTGCCTGACAGCATGAAATCATTTCTGCTCATAAAAATTTTTTTTATAACGTGTTTGAAAAAACATTACGTTACGGAAATAGCCTACCATGTTAACTCCTATTTGATTGGAGCGCAACAAATGTAAGACTAAACACGATTGGTCGGGCTATAAATACTATCTTGTGTTGTCAGGGGAAACGTGAAAAGGGGTACTTTTTTGAAAAGATGTGTAGACATGGTTTGATTGGGTAGAGCTGCGAATATACTCAATTCAGAGCGTCTGTTCCTTGCCACATCTTGTAATAAACCTACTAAGAAGCAGTGCGTTGAGCACCAGTGTATATTTTTTATAAAATAAAGCCTGGGACATCGGCAGATCGGAGTTGTGCTATATTCATTGCCAGTCAACGAAACTGTTTATTATTTCCATGAATTGTGGTAAGCTTGAAATATTCAATATCTTTTAATGAAAATTGAATGTAAATTGATAATTTATGTCTGTATATATGTGTAGTTCAGTAGCGAACATGATGTAAAGCCTATAGTGCTCCAGCCTGAACAGAAGGTGTCGGAGGAAAGTAAAACTGCATGGAATGGCCAAACAGTACACTGACACCTAGATTATTGACTAGAAAGAAATAATGCTGGAATTGCAGAGGCGTAGTAACCATTAGGGAGGGAAATACTGGTATAAAGTATTTCAGATGAAGCTGACAGTTGGCCTAACGCTCTGAACTCAATGTTTGTGATGTATTGTGCTCAGTGTAGAAATAGAGTATAAATTAGTTCTGACGTAGAAGGTACAACCTTCTTGTTTCAGGGACCGTGGTCTTAAAGTTATTGAGCAGCACCTGGTCAGAGCTTTGCTGAAGCCAGAGGCGGACAGCATACTCCTTGGTCCATATAGCAACCAGTGGGGTGGCTCCAGAACTCATTAAAGTAATCGAGCAGAGGAGTCTTTTACTGCAGTCATCACGAAAGATAAGAGAGTGTGGCCATGGAGCTCAACATTATGTACCCCCATCTTAAAATGACATTGTAAAATAAAATTAAGAGGGGAATTTAATTGTTTTAATACCAGGAACTGAGAACATCTCCAATACTAGTTCCAATAGAAACAAACTATTGAAGTCATGATGACAAATACCAACAGAGCTTGAACAAAACAAAACCAGTATTACCTCATATTACTACTACACAACTGACACACATAGGATACTATTAATAATATATGTCACTACAAGATTCATATTAATAAATTCTGTACATATAACTTGTAATTAAAATTGATTGTGATTCCTGGTTCCCTTTGTATTTGAATCAGGACACATATACATTCATGACAGCACTGAATACATATTGTTATTTGAAAAGTTATCAGTGACTCCTTTAAGATATCCTCGTAGAGTGTTTTATGTATGTGAGTGTCACAGTGTTGTCAAGTGTGGTGGAATAAATTAAATTGTTTATCTGTCTGTTGTTGTTATGACTTACACTTCATCATACACATACCCTAGACATATAACGTAGTCATCACACTATTCCAGAATAATTCTGACTGAGGTATACATATGTGGCAGCAAGTAAGGTTATCTATAATACACTACTCTTATTAGATATAGATACCTTCACAGCTGATCTCAGTCAGTACACTAAGTCCCCTATAAATATTTATAACATCCCACTTCACCACATATATTGGGGGCTCGCCCTCGGGATTTTGAATCTTTCCCTATTACAAATATTGGGGGTAATTCACTTCAGGGAATAATAAGAATTTAAAGGTATCCTTGGGTGAAAATAAATAAGGTTGAGCTCACAGTGCCTGTGTTGTCCTGAGTTAATTAGTCATAGATAAAATTGTTTAGTTACATATTTTAGACATTTATCTGTTAGACAATGGCCGACCTGGCAAAATTTCGATCTGCTGCTGTACAGACTGCGAAAGAGTTAGGAATGGACGGGCAAATTATGATTTCTTATGTCACTGCTGAATGTGACAAGTATATTGAACGAGAAGAAAGAAGATTAGAAAAAGAGGCCGAAAGAAAATTAGAGGCTGAGACTAAGAGGTTGCAGATTGAGGCTGAGGCTAAGAGGTTGCAGATTGAGGCTGACAAAGAGGCTAAGAAATTGGAGGCAGAAAGAGAAGACAAAAGATTGGCTGCAGAAAGAGAAGAGAAGAAATTAGCTGCAGAAAGGGAAGAGAAGAAATTAGCTGCAGAAAGGGAAGCAGAAAAGGAGGAGAAGAGATTACAAAGGGAACATGAGTTACGACTAAGGGAGTTTGAGTTTCAAGGCCATGCTCCTGAAAATGGTGCCAGTCACTTTGCCTCTGATGCCACTGCTAGCCAGGGAGCCTCAACCTCAGCTATGAATTTTCATTTAGATCATTTTGTTGAGAAAGACGATGATATAGAGAGCTATCTAAATAGGTATGAACTATTAGCTACCACATATGGGTTAGAGAGAGAAAGGTGGAGCTTAAAGTTATCTCAGGGACTTCGTGGGGCAGCTTATGAAGTTTTTGCAAAAATGAGCAGAAGTGATCAGGAAAATTATGACATGCTAAAGCAGGCTCTTTTGTTAAGATATGAAAAGAATGCAGAATTTTATAGGAAAAAATTTAGGAATGCTAAACTACTGTCAGGTGAAACCTATCACCAGTTCTCTGCACGAATAGAGACATACTTGGAGAAATGGACTTCTCTGGGGAAAACCCAAGATCTTAAGGAAATGGTCCTTATAGAGCAATTAAGAGAGTCCATGGCTCCAGACCTGAGAAAGTTTCTCATGGAACAAGGTGCAGAGAGGCTGGGTGAGTTGCTAAATGTTGCTGAAAGGTATCAAGCAGCTCAAGCAGAGGTAACAGGTAATAAAAAGAAACAAGTGGATAACTTTAGGGCACCACAGAACTTTAATAAATTTGATCCTAGGGATCAAAACAAAGGTAAGCACCAGTTTGATAGGCCACGGTATGAAAATAAAAATAAATTCCCACAATTCGATGAAAGGAAATATGATGAAAGAAAATCTTTCAACCAAGGAAAAAGGTGGTGTAAGAATTGTAAGATGAACAATCATGACACTGACTATTGCAGAAGGAAACCTGTGTATATGGCCACCCTTCAGGTCAGGTCGACCTCAAGACAGGAGGAGGATATTATGTTGGATACCACTCCAGAAGAGATGAGGAAGGCACAGGCTGGGGATAAAACACTCAAGCCTTGTTTCAGAAAATTGTCAACTTGTCATACAACTCCAGGCAAGGGAGATTTTTACATGAAAAACAAGTTGATGTATAGGAAGACTGGAGCTAGATCCAAAGGTCAGGGACAGCTGGTACTTCCTAAAAGATATAGGGCAGACTTAATAAGGAGCCTACATGTGAAACCAGATGGGGACCATGAGAAGATAGGTACCATCATTCAAAAGGTGGCTCACAATTATTATTGGCCCAAAGCAAGATGGGACATTGAGAATTTTGTAGAAAGGTGTAGCATAGCACATGAGGGAACACCCACAAGTGGGAACATTGATCAGGACCTGGACACGCCACGGGGCAAAATTAGGCCTGATAATAAAAAGAAAAATAGATTTGATAAAGTGGACCAAATGGAATGGGAAGCCCCTTTTCACGGACAAGCTTCACTTAACTATTTTACAATGGCCACTATGCGGAGAGTGCAAAAAGATGTCTTACCCCAGGATAAGCCGAAAATCCCTCAATCGGACTTAAACAAACTGGAGGAAGAGGATGTAGAGAGGAAATCTCTCCTCAAGAATTTTAAGTGGGGAGAAAGTCCCAAAAGAAAAATTGGTAGCGGTCGTTTTAGGCATGATAATTCTGGGAAGAAAAATCATCACTATAGAGCTT
Organism: Oreohelix idahoensis; assembly: GCA_024509875.1. NCBI lineage: Eukaryota > Metazoa > Mollusca > Gastropoda > Stylommatophora > Oreohelicidae > Oreohelix > Oreohelix idahoensis. Next base: position 25,591 of record JAMPIV010016401.1, read on the forward strand.
CGAGTGGAAGAGACCATACCGGTGCATGGACAAATAGGTCCACAAAATTAAAGGTCCATATGTAGCTTTGTTAAGAACGTGGACTGATGAAAAGGCAGAGGAAAACATTACATCTTCATACCAATATGTGAATGAGCTGACCACTCGTTTAAAAACTGGCTGGAAACTTGCCAATGAAAATTTGAAACAAGCCAGGAAGAAACATGCTGCCTATTATAACAGGAAGGCGAAAGACAGAGATTTGGCTGTGGGAGAGAAGGTACTGCTTCTTCTCCCCGGGAGTCAGAATAAGTTACAGATTGGATGGCAAGGTCCATATACAGTTTTAGAGAAGGTGTCTAGAACAAATTATAAGATAGATAAGAAGGGGAAAGAAAAAATCTATCATGTGAATCTCCTGAAGAAATATTTGGAAAGAGAACATCAGGAAGAGACACACTTGTTGACCTTGTCCATCGCCATGGAGATGAAAAAGGAACCACTTTCATCATTTGAATATCCATTACACCCCTGTGAGACAGCAGCACAGGTGAAAATCAGTACACATTTAACGAAAACTCAGAAAGAGAGAGTGCAACAGGTTCTAAATAATCATGCAGAGGTGTTAACAGACCGACCAGGGCATACAAACCTATTGGAATATGATATGAAACTGATAGACCCCACACCTGTCTGTATGAAACCATATTCGATTCCGTTTGCTAAGGAGAAAGCTTTGAAGGAAAAGCTCACAAGTAAACCTATTTTGAAATTACCTGACTTAAGTCAAGAATTCATAGTAAGGACGGATGCCAGTAATATTGGGTTGGGTGCAACTCTACTACAGAAATCAGATGCATTGGATGGGGAATTAAGCCCAGTGGCATATGCTAGCAGAAAGTTGAATAAAGCTGAAATCAACTACTCAACTAGCGAAAAAGAATGTCTTGCAGTAATATGGGCAATAAAGAAATTCAATATTTATCTGTATGGGAAGGCATTTAAGTTGCAAACGGATCACAAACCTTTATCGTTTCTAGCCCAGGCTAGGCATGAGAACTCTAGGTTACTCCGATGGTCCTTACTTTTGGCTCCATATAATTTTAGCATTGAGTATATATCTGGAAAAACAAATTTGGGAGCGGATTTTTTAAGCCGCCATCCGTGTGATGAGAATCACCGTAAACCCCAGAAATAATAATAAATTTCTCTATGTGTATATAGAATAAAGGACTGACATATAATGTCTGTTTTAAGAGGGGAGATGTCGTGAATTATTCTAATCCCCATATATAAATTAAAACGTAAATGTAAAGCCTAACAAATAAATTTAATAAAAGGAAAGAAGAATGGTAAAGAACAGTGCTGTCACAATGACTGTACTCGAAATCCCCCTTGTTTTCTACTTCGTCGGCAAATTGTAACGCTTTCACGTTGATAGTAAAAGCCTACTGTGTCGCTGCACGCTTTCTTCAATGAAACGTGTACTGTATTTCTTGGAAAAACCTTGAGATACGCAAGCTGATCAATGACCTAGATTTAATATTTCATTCATTCCATACACGGCGTAACTAAAAGACAGATGGACTAAAGGATAGAGAGAAGGGAGAGGCAGAAAGCAAGGACACATGCAACACTAAACACGCGTCGCGCGATACACAATTGCTGCCATCACGCGTGTAAGGCCACATGCACTAACTTTATTTCAAATCGACAGTGATAAAATTCACTACCCATACCAGAGTTAGGTTTTAAAATCCTGAAAAACGCTTATTGGGAATTATGACATTATACCGGTTTACGTTTGAAAACATGACAGTACCCAGACACCCTCAAGTTTGGAAGTGAGAAGGTAGTAACAGCACGACTATCCTAGAAGAAAATGCATATTGGCTCCATTAAATTCGTATATTTGGGTTCCTTAGGGTTTGCTGACAAAGAATATGTAAAACGTTACGCAAATAGTCTAGGAATTACCAAGTTATGGCCAAAATAAAATAGTGGGGGTGCCTGACAGCATGAAATCATTTCTGCTCATAAAATTTTTTTTATAACGTGTTTGAAAAAACATTACGTTACGGAAATAGCCTACCATGTTAACTCCTATTTGATTGGAGCGCAACAAATGTAAGACTAAACACGATTGGTCGGGCTATAAATACTATCTTGTGTTGTCAGGGGAAACGTGAAAAGGGGTACTTTTTTGAAAAGATGTGTAGACATGGTTTGATTGGGTAGAGCTGCGAATATACTCAATTCAGAGCGTCTGTTCCTTGCCACATCTTGTAATAAACCTACTAAGAAGCAGTGCGTTGAGCACCAGTGTATATTTTTTATAAAATAAAGCCTGGGACATCGGCAGATCGGAGTTGTGCTATATTCCTTGCCAGTCAACGAAACTGTTTATTATTTCCATGAATTGTGGTAAGCTTGAAATATTCAATATCTTTTAATGAAAATTGAATGTAAATTGATAATTTATGTCTGTATATATGTGTAGTTCAGTAGCGAACATGATGTAAAGCCTATAGTGCTCCAGCCTGAACAGAAGGTGTCGGAGGAAAGTAAAACTGCATGGAATGGCCAAACAGTACACTGACACCTAGATTATTGACTAGAAAGAAATAATGCTGGAATTGCAGAGGCGTAGTAACCATTAGGGAGGGAAATACTGGTATAAAGTATTTCAGATGAAGCTGACAGTTGGCCTAACGCTCTGAACTCAATGTTTGTGATGTATTGTGCTCAGTGTAGAAATAGAGTGTAAATTAGTTCTGACGTAGAAGGTACAACCTTCTTGTTTCAGGGACCGTGGTCTTAAAGTTATTGAGCAGCACCTGGTCAGAGCTTTGCTGAAGCCAGAGGCGGACAGCATACTCCTTGGTCCATATAGCAACCAGTGGGGTGGCTCCAGAACTCATTAAAGTAATCGAGCAGAGGAGTCTTTTACTGCAGTCATCACGAAAGATAAGAGAGTGTGGCCATGGAGCTCAACATTATGTACCCCCATCTTAAAATGACATTGTAAAATAAAATTAAGAGGGGAATTTAATTGTTTTAATACCAGGAACTGAGAACATCTCCAATACTAGTTCCAATAGAAACAAACTATTGAAGTCATGATGACAAATACCAACAGAGCTTGAACAAAACAAAACCAGTATTACCTCATATTACTACTACACAACTGACACACATAGGATACTATTAATAATATATGTCACTACAAGATTCATATTAATAAATTCTGTACATATAACTTGTAATTAAAATTGATTGTGATTCCTGGTTCCCTTTGTATTTGAATCAGGACACATATACATTCATGACAGCACTGAATACATATTGTTATTTGAAAAGTTATCAGTGACTCCTTTAAGATATCCTCGTAGAGTGTTTTATGTATGTGAGTGTCACAGTGTTGTCAAGTGTGGTGGAATAAATTAAATTGTTTATCTGTCTGTTGTTGTTATGACTTACACTTCATCATACACATACCCTAGACATATAACGTAGTCATCACACTATTCCAGAATAATTCTGACTGAGGTATACATATGTGGCAGCAAGTAAGGTTATCTATAATACACTACTCTTATTAGATATAGATACCTTCAGAGCTGATCTCAGTCAGTACACTAAGTCCCCTATAAATATTTATAACATCCCACTTCACCACAATGGCTCTGAGACATGGAGAACAACAAATACAACAACAAAAAAGCTACAGACTGTTATTAACGGGTACTTGCGTAGAATAGAAGGACTAAAATGGTATGACAAAGTCACAAATGTGGAACTGATGACAAAGTATAGCCAGGCTCTCAGAGGCTGCAGAGTACACAATGTTCTTCAGAGTGGCCCATTTTCCCTCTATGGTGGTTTGACCGAGCTCAACGTTCCTCAGACGGCTGTCCAAGTCCCTTGAGAAGCTCTCTGCGGTTGCTTCGTTTTTAAGTTTTGTGACGTTGAGCCTCTTCATGGGTTTCTGACTCTGGTGTCTTCGCTTGGGCTGTATGTTAAGGTTGAGTTTTGATAATCAGCCTGGTGGTCAGTCCAGCATTCGGCACCACACATGGCCTTGGTCACTCTTACGTCTCGTCTGTCGCTCCTTCTCGTGACGACATAATCAATGAGATGCACTGTTTGGAGCGGGGGTGCATCCATGTTGTTTTATTTTGGGTGAGTAGGCGGAACATGGTGTTCGTGATGGACAAATCATGTGTGGCACACAGGTTGAGTAATAAGAACCCATTACTATTATATTTGCCTATGCCATGTTTTCCAAGTATTCCATCCCAGGTGTTATGGCCAGTGCCTACTCTGACATTGAAGTCGCAGAGAATAATAAGTTTCTCAGATTTAGGAACTGATGAGATAATAGAGTTAAGTTCGTCATAGAACGTTTCTTTTGTTTCCTCGGGGTTTGTCATTGTTGGGGCAAATCCACTGATCAGTGTGGCACTTCTGTTGTTTCCTAGTGGGACATGAATGGTCATTAGGCGATCGTTAATGCCCTTAGGAGATTTGACAAGTTTACGTACGATATGAGATTTCATGGCGAATCCAACGCCAACCTTACGCCGTTCCTTGCTGTCCCGCCCACTCCAATAAAATGTGTAGCCACCTCCAATTTCAGTAATCTGACCTTCTTCTGGTAGTCGCGTCTCGCTTAGGGCTGCTATATTGGCATTATAGCGCGCCAGTTCTATGGCCACAAGTGCAGTCCGTCTTTCAGGTCTGGCGGCCAGGGTATTGTCGAGTAGGGTTCGCACGTTCCACGTGCCGAAGGTAAGCACCGTAATTTTTTCTTATGTTTTGTTCGAACGCGTGATTGGGATACGCTCCAGCCGCGTCAAGGTAGTCAGAGTAGGTTGAAGCAGGTTATGTTCAGGGCACATTTTCTAGCCCCTTCCTCATGCCATGGAGGTGAGCAGAGTGATCCTAAAGAGGGCTGCTCAGTCGCTCAGGGGGCTGCCGGATCTTGCCGCTGCTTCAAAGTTCCAGCGAGAAACGACCCTATGGCCTGAGCCGCCTGTGTGCATGATTGTGGCTGCATCTTGAGTGTTTTCACATTTTCTGGTTCGCCACTCCCCCATCGCCACAGGTCTTTGAGTGTAGTGTCTATATGCTTCTGTCTGAAGCTGTGACTTGCGCTGTAATTGGATTTAAGTGAGGAAGAGATGCGCTAATCGTCATCCTCACTCTCTCGTCCTGAGTTATCTGGTCCAGTGGCAAGATATTATCGAGACGACTGGAGACAACACAGGATGCAGTGGATGACCAGGGCGTTCTAAGTGTCTCGCCGTGCTCTTTGCGTTCCACTCCGCGCTGCTAGTAGTTGCCTTTATATCTGTTGAGCCAGCTGGTGCTTCGTCCGCACAGTCCGCCAAATCCAGTCTTTACGTGCTAGGTAGACAAGCCGTTTTTCACAGACGGTTTGAATCACCCTCGGCTACTGTTGAAGGACTTTCGTGTGTGGTTACTGGTTGTGTTGCCTGAATTCTGATCGTGCTAATGTTCTTACGCGAATGGGGTGAACCTCACCTTCGGTTTGTCGTAATGCCTGAACTTGGCATCAAGATGTAAACAACTGCTCATCTTATTAACTCAGCAACTTGACATAAAATACGTAATTCATAAGGTTGAATGGTGTAACGTGATTCAACGAATAATGCCCCCGGTTCGAGTCCTTCACAATTTAATATGGATTACACACATACATAAACAGTTCAATTCACACATGAGGTACATGCATCAATCAATCAATAGCGTAGACTGCTGTTTTACGTGTCAATGTCCGTTTAAGGATACAATGCAGTAATTGTCGTCAGAACATCACAGCTATATGCACGCGCAGATAGGATGGCTACCTGCCGACAGTGAGACTGTGAGTCTAAATTACTTCGTATAAAGTAGACGATTATCTTTCTCCTTCTGAGGATTCTAGTTAATCACTAACCTCCGTAAGTTTCCTCTCATATAGAGTTCTAGGACTGACCCTGGTCCTGCATAAATACACATATAAATGGCTATATCATGCCATTGAATTGGAAGGTTAGAAAAAACGCAGCTATTCAGCTTGGCGGTCAAGTAACAAAGGGTAGCGTCTCCTAGTTACCGACTGTGACCCAAACAACGCTAGACACGTCATAATCGATCGTGTATGGAGCGTTCAATAATTGAAACATCTATCGCAATATGTTAAATGTCTTAACCTTTACAATTGCACGTCTGCTAACCTTTAGCAGACGGCGTTAATAACCGTAACAATTCCCTGTACACCGGGGAAAAAAAATCGATAGATTTTTTTTCAAGATCTATCCGACTTAACAATTTTTCAAAAAAAATTTAACACAATCGTGACATATGGCCGACGATGTTCTGAGTAGAACCGTGCCGCGGTCATGTCAACTAACTATTTGTCATAGTCATCTAACATTAATCACATTATATATCAATATTATACATATTATTATATCAACTAAATAAAATGTCCAATGTCAGTAGTGAATGATAGAATTAAAGTAAGGTCTGTCGTATTAGTATGTCATATAGGAATTAATTTGACTAATTAAAATTAAATTAATTAATTAAACTAAGAGTTAAATTATTAAGATTCTAATGTAACGCGATGTTATGAGAGAAGAAAAGACAAAATAAGTGAGAAGAAATAGAAAGAAATTCGAATATAAGTTTAACTTAATTGTGTGTGTTAAGTGTTAGTGAATAATAACTACCTAATTTAACTAACTAAATAGCGTATAGGTACATTAAAAAAAAAATATTAATCTAATACTTGTGTGAGATTTATTTTCTCTTTTCATAATTTCTTCTTTTTATATTTCGTTCTCTTTTTTTGTTCTTTCATTTCATTTTTTTTTTCACATTTCATTTTATTGATAATAATTTAATTAAGAAGTTAAGTTAACCAATTAATTAGTATAGGATATGATGATCCATCCGTAGTCCTGATCCTGATGAATTCTTTTAGACAAAGTGTTGAAACGTTTCCGTCGGACAGAAATGTCAATTATCCTAGGATCCAAGAATTAAGTGCACATAGGATAATAAGTTCGACTTGTCGTCAGATATTGTTCCATGATTGTTCAACGAATATTCATATATTGTGTATGGATGTTAGACGAAGTTTCAATGTCAATATGTATACCTTGATTGTCTTTAGTTCAATTCTGTGATGCATATAGTGTTTATAAATATTAAATTGAAGGCAAGGTTAGTTCCCTTATAGTTGATACTTCGTTCTATCCAATGTAGTGATGATTGACGTGTTTTAGGAATGTCAATGTTGATTATTCGTCGTCAATAGGATTACGTGACAACGCATCCGCCACAATGTTTTCAGTGCCAGGAATATGTTCAATGGAGAATTCAAATGGCTGCAGGATGATCGCGTATCTGGCGAGTTTTGGGCTTTTGTGATTTGATCTACGCAAAGATGCTACAGCACGTTGGTCAGTTTGTATGGTGAATGGAGCACCAAGCAAGAACTTTTCCAGTTTAGTGATTGCCCATATAACTGATAAAAGTTCCTTGTCCACTGTGGAATACTTTGTTTCTGCCGGCTTTAGCTTTCTTGAAATATATAAGGTAGGATGTAGAACGCCATCATGGTTCTGGAGCAGGCATGCACCAATGCCGTAGTTACTAGCATCTGTTCGTAAGAAAAATCTTTTGGAAGCATCGGGAAGTCTTAAAATTGGTTCATGCGAGAACAAATTTATAATTTTGTTGAAAGTTTCATTGCATATACCAGTCCATGTCACCTTCACCGGCATGTCTTTTTTTAACAATGAAGACAATACAGCCGTGATGGATGACAAGTTTGGTATGAATCTACTGTAATATTGAACAAGTCCTAACAAACTCCTGACCTGTTTCTTCGTCTGAGGAACTGCTATGTTTAGAATTTTGGAGACCGTACTAGGTACTAGGTAACGTTCAATGATATAGGTTATCTCATTACGAACAAACTGCCATGTTCTACAGGACTGTCCTCTGTATGACCAGATATGATCAACACTAAACTCAAAGCTATATGGAGTTAAAGAGGAACTTCAAACAACAGTCGAATTCATCATGAGAACTCGTCTGACGGTGTAATCATCAAAGATGCGATCGCAAGAAGAAGAAGAAGAAGAAGGTTATCTCATTACACGCGATCTGCACCTTTGTAGGTTTAGCAGTTAGATGATAATTCCTTAGAGTGTCGAAAACATATCTAAGTCCCGAAACATGTTCCTCAAACGACGAACTAAACAAGCATATGTCGTCAATATATGTAATAACGTCTGGTCTACCTGATAAAATTTGTCGCATCAGGCGAATGAAGGTAGCTGGCGCATTAACAAGCCCAAAAGGCATCACATTCCACTGGTATAGACCTTGTGGAGTGGAAAATGCGGTGTAGTACTTAGCCTTTTCGGTCAGTGGTATCTGCCAATAACCTTTAGTTAAGTCTATCTTACTAAATATAGTTGCGTTGGATAGACGTGGCAGTAAGTCGTCGATAAGTGGATGTGGTTCGCTGTCAACTATAGTCTTAGCATTTAATTTTCTATAGTCAACACATAGTCTGATGTTATTGTCCTTCTTCCGGACAATCACTAATGGAGAAGAGAATGGCGAATTACTAGTCTCAATGATTCCCAGAGACAACATCTGTTCAAGTTCCTTAGTAGTTTTAGCAAGGAAATGTAAAGGAACCGAATAGGGATGTACACGAATAGGTGTATCGTCATTGAGAGTAATGTCATGACTGATAGCCGATGTGCGACCCGGGACGTCGGTCAACACATCTGGATAAGATTGTAATAGATTAGCAATCTGTAGACGCTGTTGCGGTGTAACCGTTGAAGAGATGGTTACATCCCGCCAAGATTCAGTAGGTTGAACTACTGGTACCGGTAACGGTAACTGTACCTCAGGAAAAGAAGATTCTTCTTCCTGGATGACGGATAAGTTGGAATAATAACAAGTAGATACTGTGTTGTCATCTAGTTCATGAAAAATTGACTGTAAGTGTTCAGGACGTGTATGAAATTGCTTGAGCATGTTAATATGAAATATCTTTTTGTCCCTTGATATCTAAGACGTAATCAACGTCGGAAATTTTATCAATGACTTTGTAAGGACCATTCCAAGATATCAATAATTTATTGTTATTGTGAGGAAGTAACACATAAGCCTCATCGCCTGGGAATAATTGGCGTAATCGTCGAGACCTATTTTGTAGAGATCGAGCCTTAGCTTTTGCAGCCTCAGAAGAAGCTGTTGCCAACTGGCAAGACTCAATAATGTTCTTCCGAAGATTAATCACATACTCGTAAGATGACTGAGTGTCCTGAGTCATCTCCGCGTCAATTAATAAGTCTTTTATTAGTCCCATAGGACCTCTTGGGGGAGCACCAAAAACTAATTCAAAGGGAGAGAAGCCAGTTTGTTCATGCGGTACCTCCCGATAAGCAAATAGAACAGCTGGGAGTGCTTTGTCCCAGTCATGAGGGTGCTTAACAGTAACCTTATGTAGTAGTTGTTTAAGTGTACGGTTAAGTCTTTCAACTGCACCATTACTCATAGGATGATAAATACTACTTAAATTCCTATCAATGTTCCAGGTTTTCATGACTTCCTTCATGGTGTCAGATATGAACTGTGACCCATGGTCTGATAAAAGTTTTCTAGGAAACCCTATTCTAGAAAAGATAAGATGTAGTGCATCAGCTACATCTGTGGTGGTGGTGGTCTTTAATGGGATAGCTTCTGGCCATCGTGTGCACAAATCAATGCACGTAAGGACGAATCTATGTCCTCTGGCCGATGGTAGCAATGGACCAATAATATCTATGGCCATCTTGTCAAACGGTCTTACTGAGATATCGCAAGCCTGAATAGGCGCCGTGTGAAAAGCTCCACGTGCTTTCACTTCTTGGCATGTAGTACAGGAACGTACATACTGCGAAATATCTCTTGACACTCCTGGCCAAAAGAATGAAGACAGTACTCGAGATCGTGTTCGAGTATATCCCATATGTCCAGCACAATGTGAGTCATGTGCATGTTGAAGAATGTACCGTCTAAAAGTATACGGGACCATAACTTGTTGTTTCATTTGTGATTTGTCATTAAAACATCTAATCAATATGTCATTTTTAATAACAAAACAATGTTTGTTATTATTACCTGAGGATAGATTGTCAACTTTATCAACCAGCTTAAAAATTTTTTTTAAAGATTTATCCTCTTTTTGTTTGGTTGCAAATGTTTCCCTGTCAATAGGTGAATTGACTACAAATTCCTCTTGGTTGTCGGCATCAATTTTATTATCACAGACTTTCTCCATGAGTTGAGTCTGCGCTCTAGTCGTCACGGCGTTTCCAGTGCATAGGTTATGTTTCTCCCATTCTATGATCTCATCTGGAGTACAATCTTTACTGCCGTGTATACGACCAACCATCAGATCAGCTATAGGCTTTTTTAGCATACATACTTTTACATTCCCTGTGAAAAAGGGTGTTCTAATATGAACAATAGCTGTGGGGTAGAACTCAATAGTTCCACCAAATGTCATGCAGCGGACGTATTCTCCTGTCGCACAGCTAGGATGTACCAGCGACTGACGTACACCAATCGTCGTGGATCCTGAATCTCTCAGCACTGAGACGACGGATCCATTAACTAATCCCCTGTTAAAAATTAGTAAGCCTGTTCCATCGTTGACTGCAAGACCTACCTCTGGTGTAATATGTCCGCAGTTAAGCACTGTTTCTTTCGCCTTCTGAAAAATAAGATTGCATTGTTGGCAACTATTTGCCACATTATAATTAATAGCAAAACATGCAGCAGAAGACTGTGTTGTATTATTGTCAAGTGGGACCTGAGCTATAGGGGTAGTATTATTTGTAACTGCCGCCCCTGTATTATGGTTGTACTGAGATGATCCCCGAGAATGAGATCGATTACGAGTATAATTGTTAGAATTATCTCGTCGTCCTCTATAGTAACTATTATCTCGATGTCTCGAGCCATAATTATTACCATTCCAGTTATTGTTATTATTGGGAGTATGTGATCGATTATAATTAGTGTTATGTTGACCATTGTGGTAGTTTGTTTGAGGTGAATAATTTCTATCTCGTGATCTACCTCTGTTGAACTCATTTTTATTGTTGAAATCATTATTATGTCCCTTCTGAAAGTTAACATTGTGATTTCTTTGGAACCTACTTCTGTCTACACTGTGATGTCTTTGTTTGTTATTATGATTGTAGGCCATATTAGACGCCACAGGTAGAGGTTCTCTTAATGAAGAGTTAGAAATGTTCGCATTCGGATGTGCCGAACAGTAGTTTAAAGAAATTTTTTCCAACTCGTCAATAGTACCTGGTTTACGCTCCTGCAAATATGCAAAGAATGGCTGGCTAACCGAAGATAATACCTTATCCCGTAGTAGCAAATCAACTAATTTGTCGTACGATTTGTTGACTTCTGCCAGTTCAACCCATCTATTAAATGTATTGCGTATGTTCGCAATGAATCCTGCAAAATCTTTTGGAGATTCAGGTAAAATTCCCTTAAATTTCAACCTACAGTGTTCCTCGTCCAGGTGAAACCTTCGTAAAAGCAAGGACTTAATAGCACCGTAGTTATTTGCTATTGATGGGTCAGCATTTTGAGAAGCCGTCAATGGTTCTCCAACCAAGAATTCATTTAACTTGAGTACCCATGACTCTTCAGGCAAATGATTTGTTTTGCAAGTCTGTTCAAAACGTGACAGGAACGATGAAAGGTCGTCCACGTTTAAGTTGAAAGTGGGTAATTTAAAGTTGTAGAAATGTTTAGTTTGGCTGGATGACGATCCATTTTGTGCGTTATTATTCTGGTTTGCATCAGCACTTTGTGCTTGTAATCTTGCTGTCTCCAATTTAATACGCGCCAATTCCATTTCTTGTTGTAAAATAATTTCCTCTCGTTTCAATTTATTCTCTTCTTCCTGTTGAGCAATTTCTCTTAATCTATTTTCCTTGGCAATTTGCTTCATCTCACGTTCCTCCTCCTCTTTCTTTAATGCAGCCTTTTGTTCCTCTTCCTCTTTCTTTAATGCAGCCTTTTTCTCTGCTTCTTTTCTTTCACGTTCCTCCATTTCTGCTTTATGTTTTTCCAGTTCTGCCTCAGCAAACTGACGAAGTTCTTGAGATTTATAACCATATTCCTTACCAATTTTAACGAAATGGTCTATAGTAAGCATTTTGACTTTTATCTGGTAAGTAATTATTGATAATTACTGATTAAAATAGTCAATAGTAGCTTCAGAGTATTTATTATACTTACTCAACTTAGGAATATTCAATATAAATAATCACAATAGTACTGAACTCTTATGTCTAAGTTCAACTAATAGACAATATTTTGTAACAATATTGTATCTAAGTACTAACTATATCATAAATAGTTATGATATCTGTTAACTATAATGTAATTACATCACACAATTAATCTTAATATCCAATAATGTTGGGTATGATTCCTAGTAATTATATTGTTCAATGTACTAAGTCACTCTCTTAGTACTAGAAAAGTATATTAAATAATATACAATGGGTCTATTACCTCAAAGGTAGACTATAAGATTATTTTATTTGGTCAATATATATATTATATTATTATGCCCTAGGCATCTCTTATAAATTGTAGTGCTAATTTCTTGGACTATCACTGCATAATTATGCAATGTCCCATATTAGCCTTAAATATCAGAAAAAATTAATTAAATTAAATTACAAGTGTATTATTGAATATAATATCATATTATTAATGTAGTATTTAATATATATCATGAGGACAAACAAAACAATGATGCAACTAAAGGGTACAAACGATGTCAAGACGCAAACAAGACATTTTCACAATTAAAAATGAATTTATGAACTAAATAAAACAAGCGGAAGTGTCACAAGCCAAATGAAGGGTCAAAGACTGACCCGAGGTCAACTTAATATTCAAAGTACACAAAAAAAAATGAATGCAAAAAATGATGACATCACAGGACTCATAACGGACAAACATTTAACAATCATAAAATAAATTGATAGTAAGAGTAGACTGGACGAAATAGTTAACGAACATGATACAAAACTGAATAAAAATGTGAACTTAGTACAAATAAAATACGCCAGTTATCTACGGAACGGCACAGCTAACACAAATCGTCAAACGATAGCAGATCTGGACAGGTAGTCCAATGGCAAACCTCAATGGGGCTTCCAAAAATGCAATCGTTTAACTGCCCTAAGACCGACTGAAATCTAGGTGGTCAGCTGTTCGCGACATTCCCCAGAGATTTCAGTTCCCTCCAACCGACCCGCTAGTTAACAACACTTTAAAACAACAAAAAGTACATTAAACATAGGTAAAAACATGCCTATGTAGGCAGAAGGCATGGACTCAGTTAGCACTGTCACGTTAACGACAATAGTTATTGAGCTAAACTTATCTTTATTTGCTGCTTCACTTGATGCTCGTTGTCGTCGACGGCTAGGCCTGTGCCTTTGACTGTCTGCTCCTGATGGGCAGGCAACGGTAGTCCATCTTGTGCATCTTGATAAATTTGAAGCGAACTAGAAAGGCGTTGAAAAGATGTCTTCTTCACGGCAACAATGCAACAGTGACGTCATGTTGCTATTCATGATCACGTGCATCACGTCAGCTTCGTAATGGTCATGTGATTTTCATTCAAACGTAAATATCGTGGAGGCGTGTGGAACACAGAAAAAAATTTTTTCTCTTCTGTCGATCCCCGCAATCGGCCGCCAGTTTTGTTGAAGGACTTTCGTGTGTGGTTACTGGTTGTGTTGCTTGAATTCTGATCGTGCTAATGTTCTTACGCGAATGGGGTGAACCTCACCTTCGGTTTGTCGTAATGCCTGAACTTGGCATCAAGATGTAAACAACTGCTCATCTTATTAACTCAGCAACTTGACATAAAATACGTAATTCATAAGGTTGAATGGTGTAACGTGATTCAACGAATAATGCCTCCGGTTCGAGTCCTTCACAATTTAATATGGATTACACACATACATAAACAGTTCAATTCACACATGAGGTACATGCATCAATCAATCAATAGCGTAGACTGCTGTTTTACGTGTCAATGTCCGTTTAAGGATACAATGCAGTAATTGTCGTCAGAACATCACAGCTATATGCACGCGCAGATAGGATGGCTACCTGCCGACAGTGAGACTGTGAGTCTAAATTACTTCGTATAAAGTAGACGATTATCTTTCTCCTTCTGAGGATTCTAGTTAATCACTAACCTCCGTAAGTTTCCTCTCATATAGAGTTCTAGGACTGACCCTGGTCCTGCATAAATACACATATAAATGGCTATATCATGCCATTGAATTGGAAGGTTAGAAAAAACGCAGCTATTCAGCTTGGCGGTCAAGTAACAAAGGGTAGCGTCTCCTAGTTACCGACTGTGACCCAAACAACGCTAGACACGTCATAATCGATCGTGTATGGAGCGTTCAATAATTGAAACATCTATCGCAATATATTAAATGTCTTAACCTTTACAATTGCACGTCTGCTAACCTTTAGCAGACGGCGTTAATAACCGTAACAGCTACCCTCATCTGGTTTAGCCCGCCAGTCGAGGCGGTGTACCGGGGTGTGGCCGCTGTGCATGCATCTGCTACTTGGAGTCATAGGTGAGAGCTGAGAGGTAGGTGGGGACCAATTGTGGAAAAGTGAAAGCGGAGTCACAGATCAGACAGCTTCGCAACTTCAAGCTAGCAACTCCCAAAAGCGAGAAAGAGAAGGAACGGATAAAGGATTCCAAACTTAAAAGTGAGAGACAGAAAGTATTTGGGCAACTTAAAACTTAAAAAAGTACATCCGAATTTTAAATACGAAGTCTGGATACATAAGAAATCAGATCACCGTTCATAAGAGGAATTAGAAAGCTTCCCAGACCAAGTGATTCACAGAACACCCGTCATAAGAGGAATCATAATATTTCCAAGACCAAGTGATTCGCAGAACACCCGTCATAAGAGGAATTACTAAAATTTATAGGCCAAGTGATTGGAGAGCATATAGCCTAAATTGCTCGTGTCCATTCTAACCTGTGCAAGGAGATTGTAGATTCTCAAATTTGTGGGGTAAGTTGTGAACATTTATTCTACAAATTTAAATTTGACATTTTTTTCTTGCTTAGTGGTTATATATGAGGCTGGCAACCTCAATATATGCAAATACTTTATTCATGAACCACTGCAGCAAGCGCTGGTGATTGTTTCTGGCTAGTCGTGACGAAAATCGACAGCAGAGGTGACCCCAGACTCCGACTGCAGCAGGGATGGGTGATGGTTACATCACATGTGCCTAAAGTATATCATATCTTTTTGTGAGATATATGTAACTTGTTAATGTTAATTCAGGCACAAATCATTATTCGCGCTGTCCAGATACATTTTCCCACTTTAATACACAGAAGAGTACTGGTGATTTTTTTATCATCTTCCTTGAGCTACGATGTGTACTCAAGAATTTAATTCTTCTGAGAGATGAACATTGGTGGGTGAACAGCGTAAGGATGCGCGTGTCAAGCTTCCAACTCAGTGTATTAAGAAAGGCATTTGTTCTTTCTATTTTGTCTAAAAAGTTCGTGGTTACAAGCTTACAGACTGTTTGAAGTACTGAAGTTCCTACGCCACTAGTGTGAGAGAAGAGCGTCAACACTGACCACCTACATTGGACGAGTTATGTGGAGAAGTGCACTCATAACCAAAAAGAAGTGACGGAACACACTGAAGACGTTTTCATCTAAAATTTCACCAATCTTTCCATATTTATTTTAACCTGTTAAGACTAATTCACTATTAAATTTGTTACATGTTATTTTAAAACTAAACAGACTTAGTTGATTCAGTTATTACACGTATGAAAGCAAACGTATGAGCCAGAATATATATATATATTTGGACATATATATACATATATATATATATACACCTCTAAACAGAACTATACCATTATAAGAGGAAATTCGCTGAACTAACTCAGCTGGGGGCTTGAACGGGCTAAACACCATTGCTTAAATCCTTCACAAAAGGCGACGGATCAGATATAAGTTAACAATTGTTTAGCCCAATGCAACATTGTTCTTGACTTCTGAAAATATCTTGTGAAACACCCTTAAGGTAAAAGCGTCATTATCTTTTTATCTACATCTCTGCCAAGAGTAATCTTCTGCGAAGGTAGACATCTTTGACGACCTATGTAGATACTCTTAAGTTTTGGCCACTGTTGGACCACTACTGCAAAGCAGGGGAGGCAATCCGTGACAAACACAGAAAGAAAAGGTCAGTGTACGTGATCAGAAACAAGCAATTACAATATTTTAGAAATGTCAAGATTTTGACTTGACAGGAAACTGAAATAAAAGGGTAAACGTAAATGGCAAAGAGGAATTGAGCGACATAAATGAGAGGAATGGGAAGAATCTGATTGAAATTAATCTTTCGGAGTTAACTTTAAAAAAATGTTCAGTATTCAGTGCATTGACTCTCCTGTGTTGAGGAGGTGATCTGATCTGTAAGAAATGTCACAGTAAATGTCAGAGCGGCAGGATCAGGACCGTAGATTATCACTGGAAACTGAAATGTTAATTGTTTTTGTGAGAGAACGTTGTTAGATTTCGTGAGTTCTTCTGAGGCGTCTGGGCTGTTGATTTCTTTTTGTTTTTATTATAATATTCACGCTGAAAATGTCTCCTTACGCGAGCTTGCATGTCTGGGATAGTTGGTTTGACTATTGACAGCCGAGAACGATCAGGGAGCATCTACAAAAGAGTGATGACATGATAAAAAAACTTGGTTGCTAGGACTATACCACGCCACCATAAGGTGTACTACTTAAATCGACCCCAGTAAATGCCTCTAGAATTCATATAAAGATCTGAAGCTGAGAATAGGAGTTTATGAGTTGCTTCTATGTGTCTGCTGAATGAAGTTTGACTGCCTCTACGAAGGCTAGCAGTTGTGCACACGAACACAGTCAAATGAGGTGTACAGGCTGGAGACAGGATTGAATGCCGAAGGAGGAGATCCATAAGTGCAGCTCACTTCGACGCTGGACCCACAGAAAAGTCAAAAATTCACCTGCAGAATTCAATACACAATATGGAAAGCATTCCAGCTGAAGTGACTTCTTACTTAATGGACACATACTACACAACACAAAGAGAGATGGGCGTGGAAAGGGGGAGGGCAATTTTGCTCTGTATATACAATAGACACATCTAAAAATGTCTAAATGGATTTGCCGCAAAAAGTGGCCGAGTACGTTGAAATAGTCAAGCTAAAGATAGGAACTACAGATGAGTATAACTGAGGCAATCATATAATGACTTCAAAGGTACTCAACAAACGAGGAACAGAAAAAGCGCATATGGCCATCAACATCACCATTCCTAGAAAAGCTCTACAGAGATGTCAACAACTTCAGACTGACCACTGCTTTCTTTGAACATATTTAAGTTGACGTATGTGGGTGAACGAATAAGAAGAAGAAGAAATAGTCAAGTAAGGAACCAAGTCTGGAAATCTATTGTCCAGTTGTGTTTGCCGCAAAGAGTTTGGGATCAGAAAAAAAACAAGCAAGCTATCCAAATAACAATCCAAATCACAGAGATAAACTACTAGGAAACAAAAGAACAAAAGCTGGAAAACTTTTGAAGAAACAAACTAAGAAGAGAGCATAGGACGCGAATAAAGAAAAAAAGACACAAGAAGGTGAAAGGCAATCTCAGATGAGCGCATTTAAAAATAGCGTCGTAGATGTATGTGAGAAGTGTTAGAAGAAGACACATTCTGATTTTGAAAAGGAGCCAGTTCTCGATAGCACGTTATGTCTGGGACAATAAGCAAGTGAACGAACGAAATGTTCCCTCAAAAATGGAAGACATAAATAGCCCTGCTCCAAAAGCAAGAAGCAGGTGGATTCAATTTGTTATGTATGTACCATACTAGGTATATTAGAGAGGCCCAAAGGTGCCCAAACGAGTCCATCGACAGTTGAAGAATACTTTAAAAAACCGATATATCAGCAACGACAGGGACTCTGGAAATTGACTGCACGTCGATAAGGAACACAATTCAAGAGCCACTTTAAGACAATAAGAATCAGTAATGAATGTGAAGGAGTGTATTTTCTGAACATGGATGCATCGACTTACAATATTTTAGAAAAGTCAAGATTTTGATAGATAGGAGGGATCCCAGTCTATAAGGAAATTAATAAAAAAAATTGTTTTGTTCCATATGCAGCTACTGTGTATTCAATTCATTGCTGCGGCACACGTTACGTAAAACAACACAATCGGTCACAGCAAGTGTGTGCAAAACCTTAAATTGTAACGTTAACTATATTTTGGTGTAGGTCCCAGGGATTTATGAAGAGACGAAGAAAGACTATGACTAATACTCTCTAGAGCAGGGTTTCTCAACGGGGGTTCCGTGCCAGGGTTCCGCGAGAGGTTGCTAGGGTTTCCGCGAGAGATCGTGAATGAAAAAAACATGTTTGCGCTCGCAGTGGTGGTTCTCCACAGTGACAGTGCGCAACAGGACCGTATTCCCGTTGTTGAGTCATTTTCGGTTATTGACGCAAAATTGAGGTTGGGGGGGGGGGGGGGGGGGGCGGAGGGGACTTTTGATACTTGGTGAACTCTGTTTTACACGAAGGGGAGGACGGTAGGTTGATACGTCAGCCTCTCCAACGTACTGTGAGCTGTAAATATAATAATTTCTATGCAGGGGTTCCCAGATACCTGAAAATTATTTCAATGGTTCCTCCATGATATAAAGGTTGAGAAATGCTGCTTTATAACATACCATAAAAAGCTACTTATACGTGGTTGCACATGTACAGCAGATTGTTACGAAAACTACCGCTGTGAGGTTGTGAAAGTTTCCATTAAGAATTAAAACAGCTGCATAAAGAACGGACGGACTTTGTCACGGGTTGCCTCCCCTTTTCTCTGCAGTAGAGGTCCAACAGTGGTCAGAGCCTAGAGTATCTAATGTGGGTCTTCAAAGGTGTCTACCTTCGCACAACATTACTCTTGGCAGAGTTGTAGATAGAAAGATAATGATGCTTCTACCTCGAGGATGTATCCACAAGATATTTCAGAAGTCAAGAACATTGCTGAATGAGTCTGAGCACGTTAACATTTTATCTGATCCGCCGCCTTCTGTGAAGATGTTTACTGCATGATTTAGCTCGTTCAAGCCCTCAGCTGATTTAATTCAGCAAAATTCCTCTTATTAGCTCTCTCTCTCTCTATCTATCTATCTCTCTCTCTTCTCACTCTATAAGATAAGACAACCAGATCATCCTCAAACAATAGTAGAAGATTGCGAAGAATCCATACATAAAAATACGCCAAATCAGCAAAAAGGTCACCACCAAACTGTACACAAAAAACACGAAGAGACACTCACAAACACAACATATCCCATTGGAGTCAAAATTACCAACAGATTTCAAGTTCTTGAGGATTGTTCAACAGAAAATGAGCAGGTATCAGCATCCCTACCAGACAACGTTCCAGTGCCCGAAAACCAAATTCACAAATCTCAGAGCCATCACAACAGTCCACAAAAAGAACACCACAAAAGGCAGCAGCATCAATCTAATAGAAAACAAAGTGAAGAAATACGTAGTGACGTTACACATATTGTAATTGGTGACTCCCTCTTGAAGGGTATTTATTGTGAAAGAATGTCCACTACAAGAGAAGACATCGTTTCAGTTATGACAGTGCCGGGGGCTGGTATTAAAAGACTACTGGACATAATTAATAAGTTCGATATTAATCACAAGATAACAAAAACAACACTACACGTAGGAATTAATGATATCATGAATGAGCAGAGCCTAAACCCCTCAGGATTGGTGGCTACAATAAAACAAAAATTTCCCAAAGCCTCCATCTTTATTTCATCAATCATACCACCATGCTATGGGTTTCAGCGTCGCACAGCGGACACTTACAACACAAAACTACAGAACTATTGTAAACAAAAACGGCCTTGGCTTCATCAACAATACTCCATTCTTTACATCTAACTCAGGAGCACCTAAGAAACGACTCTACAGAGATCAAATTCACACATCCACACTGGGAAGCAGTATCCTGGCCAAAAACATAAAATATCCAGAAAGGACACAACAAGACAGCTCAACCCATATAGAGAATGCAACGAAATCTACTGAGACATCAACATATAATTACAACGCATCACAAACCCCACCTACCCCTCAAAGAAGCACACCTATTGCAAGCAGGCAGCCTTCCAGCTATCACAACGCCACTTTCAATCAGGAAGCCGAATCTTATGATACCATGTTTCCCCCATTAGTCACAAAGCAGCCCCACTCAGGTACCTCTACCAACAGTATTCCAATGTCCCAGGCGCAGAATACTCCTACCAACACTACAACAAGGACGGAAGAAATCAGAGATCACCATGCTTCCTCCCCTAGTTCTTATTATCGTCCTCAGTGGAACCCTGAACTTGTCTATCTGATGCAATTCAGCCCTGCGTCACTTAGACAAGCATTAATGATGTCTGCCCAAAGTCATCCCTATTATATGCCCGGCAGAGACGTCAGTTATTGACGAACAAACACTTTGCTTCACTAAATCTCTGTTACTACAGCCTTCACTCCATTTGAACATTTGTTGATTTTTTAATACAACGGTAATAATCAGAACTTTTAATAGTTTATCGGTTAATATCCTCTAAAAAAAAAAATTTCTTTGATTACTTATTTCGTTACAATTTAAATTTCTTATTATCACGCGTAGCTTCAATTTGTTAGAATTTTCGGTGTTAAGGTGTGAAGTGTTGTATACTTAACTTGTCTGACTTGTGACTATTATTAATTTCTTCCATCTCTCGTTTAACTTCACTTTGTTGTGTTGAGCAGTTCTGGTGTGATATGTTGTATGCCTGATTGTTTTGTGACAATTTTCATATACTCAGTTGAAATTGTTTTTTATTAGTTGTATTAATTATTTTAATATTGTATTTTCTGCAATTTCTCATTTCTTGAATTCCACTTCCTTGGTGAAGTATTAATTCGTAAAAATATTTTGCGCTTTTTGTGTGCATAGCCTAACTGTTTTTTAACTTGTATTTTTTTTTTTTATTATATTTTTTTATATTTTTTTAAAATATATCTTTCTTTTTACTATACAAGCATGGCTGGTAATTATGTACCGTGGCTTCACAAGGATGGTCTACGACTTGGTCATCTGAATATTTACCATCTTCTAGGTAAACTCCCCGAACTTACATACATTCTAAGTAATAATTTTCACATTTTTGGACTTTCAGAAAGTCGCCTAAATGACAGAATAACAGACGATGACATTGCGTTAAATGGTTTTAAAACTATTCGGCGAGACGCAAGCAAAAAACAAGAGACAGGTATAACAGTTTATATTTCCACTTCCCTTAATTTTCGCCGCAGAAACGACTTAGAGACAGCAGAGATAGAATGTGTATGGTTGGAAATAAAGCTACCGAATCAGGGCCCATTTCTGGTGGGATATCTTTATCGAAATCCTAGTGCAGGACCATATAGGTACGAAGATTTCACCATAATGATGGACAATGTATTTGCCACAGTCAAGGAGGTTGTTCTTCTTGGTGATTTCAACATCGATATACACAATTCAAATCTAACATGGAAAAATATAATATTATCGTACAACTTAAAACAAATAGTTAACCAGCCTACAAGAGTAACACAAGCATCAACCACACTAATCGACCACATCTACGTAACTTGCCCAGAAAACATCATAGAATGCTCTGTCCCTAATATTGCAATGAGTGACCACTATCCAGTATGCTGTACATGGTCAAAGAATAAATGTAAAGTTCCGAAAAATAAACATGTAAGTATCAAATTTAGAAGTTTCAAACATTTCAGTAAGGAATTATTTTTAAATGACTTGCTAACTGCACCTCTCGCCCGTGTTTACCAACTTCCTGATCCGGATGACGCTATTGAATACTGGACAAAAATTTTTTATAATGTTTTTGACACGCACGTACCAGCTAAGGAAATTCGCGTCAAACGACAATTAAAATCTCCGTGGATCACGCAGGAAGTGTTGGAGGCTATGAGGCAGAGAGATCAAGCGCACAAAAATAAGGACCTCAACACATACAGGGTATACAGGAACAAAGTTCAATATTTAATTCGGAAAGAAAAGAAAAATCGTTTTAGAAATATAGTTCAGAACAAATCAAATAGTAAGGAAATATGGAAGGCAATTAACACCTTAGCGAAAAAAAACGTAATGCACCAGACTCATTCTCTTCCAACACTTCATTTACTTGCACCGACTTCAGCAATCACTTTCAAGCAGAAATAAACGGTCTGAAATCCACAATACCACCTTCCTGTAGTGACTTAGACAAACTTTCAGCATTCTGTAAAAACAAATGTACAAACTCAGTTCCACCCGACATTCCTTTTATGACAGTTAATGAAGTGTATAACTATCTTATTGGCCTTAAGGATAATAGCTCATCAGGGCTTGACGGAATTAGTAATCGAATACTGCGTTACGCCGCACCAGCTATTAGTGATTCACTAACTTTTATATATAATCAATGTATTGCTAAAAGTTATTTTCCTTCAGCCTTTAAGATTGCCAAAGTATATCCTCTCTTCAAACCTGGCTCGTCAGATAACAGTAATCTTGGTAACTATAGACCTATTTCTCTTTTATCATCGCTTTCTAAACCACTAGAAAAACACATACATAAAGCAACACTACATTACCTAGTTAGCAATGACTTGCTAATTGACAGTCAGTCAGGGTTTCGACAAAAGCATTCATGCCACACAGCTCTAACTAAGATGATAGACAACTTGCACCTAAACATAAATAACGATAACATATGTGGAGCAATCTTTGTAGACTTTAGGAAAGCATTTGATATGTTAGATCACGCTGTTTTAATAAGAAAATTAGAAACAATGAAAGTTAACTTTAAACTAGTGACATTACTTAAATCATTCCTGTCCGACAGACAGCAAGTAGTGTGGTACAATAACTCCTTGTCAAGCCCAACTATTATTGACACTGGTGTTCCTCAGGGTTCTATTCTCGGCCCTCTACTTTTTTCCATTTACATAAATGACCTTCCACTACACATCGAGCACTCATCCTGCGACCTATTTGCCGATGACTGTACCATTTATACTAGTGATAAAAGTTGCAACACGCTAGAAATATTATTACAAAGCGACACAGACAATCTTATTAAGTGGAGCAATGAAAACTGCATGCAAATAAATATCACTAAAACAAAATGTATGATAATATCAACTAGACAAAAATTACAAAACTCGCCGAAAACAACACTTCAGCTCTACATTGGAACCTCTTTAATTGAAAATGTAAATGAATATAAAACACTAGGACTCATAATTGACCAACATTTAAGTTGGAATTCGCATGTACAAGCACTGACCAAACAAACGGCACAAAAAGTTTACCAGTTAGCTAAAATCAAACATTTCCTAGATGAGGAGACACGAAAAATGTTCTATACATCCCAGATACAAACACATCTAGACTATTGTTCCACAATTTGGGATGGCTGCACCATGTCCAACACTAAAAGACTCTTTTCATTACAAAAACGTGCAGTGCGCCTAATTTCAGACAAAAACCTCACACAGTGTGTAGACGCATATACATATCTTAACATATTACCACTAAGAAAGCGCCTTCTCTTCAACAAAGCCAAATTTATTCACAAAATCTTGTCACAGAATGCTCCAACGTATCTGTGGCCTATTTTCAAATACAGCGGAAGACGCAGTCAACGCTTAAATAAATTACACATGCCCAAGCCTAGGCTCGACTTATTCAAGAAAAGTTTAGCTTTTTCTGCTGCTCATCTGTGGAATACTCTTCCACACGACTTAAAAAATACTCTTAGTCCATATTCATTCAATCACAGACTTTTCAAATACATCATGAGTGCAGATTATATGCCACCCTAATTTCGTTATGTTCTTAAATAATTACGCTGTCACCTCAGGGGCGCATTCCCATAGTCAGTTATGACTGAAGGGGCTATTATTATTATTATTATTATTATTACATAACATCATATGTAGGTTTTAAAGTTAATTTTGTCCTGTTTAGTATAAATTATGATACGCATCTGTAAATTTGTGTAACTGTTATTGTACTGTTACAATGTTGGGATTTTATTTTATTGTACTTTCTTGTTATTTTTATTATTTAAGTAACATTTAGGATACGTGTGAGAATAAATAGATTAACTATGGAAGAAGAGAGAAAGGAAGGGCAGAATGTTAGACGGGCCTGCGTGACCAATTCTAAACCCTTTGAAAATAAAGTTCGTTCGTTCGTTCTATCTATCTATCTATCTATCTATCTATCTATCTATCTATCTATCTATCTATCTATCTATCTATCTATCTATCTATCTATCTATCTATCTATCTATCTATCTATCTATCTATCTATCTATCTATCTATCTATCTATCTATCTATCTATCTATCTATCTATCTATCTATCTATCTATCTATCTATCTATCTATCTATCTATCTATCTATCTATCTATCTATCTCTGATAATGTTTGTACTTTTCAACATATGTTATGTCATGCTTATAAGTAATTAATGTTAATATGAGTGTGCTATATTATTATTTTACTTTACAACGTTGAATTCCTTGAATTTGATATGTAAAATGCATATGAGAATAAATGAATTCAGTATGAAAGGTGAGAGAAAGGAAGGGCAGAATGTCAGACGGGCCTGCGTGCCCAATTCTCAACCCTTTGAAAATAAAGTTCGTTCGTTCGTTCGTTCGTTCGTTCTCTCTCTCATCATGTAGCATGTCCTTTGCAGAACGTCGCTCTCATCACAGCCCTCCTGAAAGACTCGATCTCTAGCTAGCCCTCCTGCCTCCTCCAATGTCATGTTCAAGGTGTCTACAATGTCCTAATTCCACCGTCGTCTTGGTCGGCCCCTGCCTCGCCTTCCAGGTACCATACCCTCCATCACTGCTCTCTCTAAGCCACTATGGCGTTTAATGTGGCCAAAATATTTTAGTTTCCGGGACATGATATTGTTTATGAGCCAGTTTTCCTCGATGTTCAGGTCGTGTTGGATATCTATATTTTTCTTCTTCTTGGTCAACGATATTCTGAGAATTTTTCTGTAACACTTTGCTTCGAAAGATTCGATTTTTTTCCTTTAATGTTTGAGTAATGGTCCATGATTCACATCCATATGTTGCTACCGGAAAGATGCACGTTCTCAGAAGTTTTACTTTTATTAATTGGCTTGTGTTATGCCATAGGTTCTTCATTTTATTTAACCTCTGCATTGCTATGGCCAGTCTCCTTCTGACCTCTTTTGAGCAGCTCGTATAAAAGATCATGAATGTATCATAACATACCTTATAAAATCATGCATTTTGACATCTTACATGTTATAACAATATAATAAGTGTCATTTTATATTGTAATTGGTTTTGACAGTACATTCATTACTTTACAATGTAAAAGTTCGAATGGGTTCCCACTAGTAGTTAACTGCAGTAATGTAAAATCTATTTTGACATTTACAACCCTATTGCCAACACATGATTAAAACCAGTACATCGAAGCATTTTACACTATCGTATTATCTGCTGTTAAAGTTACTGCCGCTCTATTTTAAGAATAAGTCAATAATCTTCCGGAACTGTTAGACTGCGTTGCCAGTACCTGGTGACATTTATTTACTTTCTTTTATTTCGGCCCTTTCCGTGAGATGATTTTGTGTTGTGTAAATGTTCTGTGGTTGTACTCATCTTCTGTGACATTGTTTCACCGCTGAAGTATATCGTCTTCTCCTGGCATAAAGGGAATTCTGTCATAACAGGTCGTCCAGATATGACGTGCCCCAATGGGGTAGGGTCAACATTATGTGATGAAATGTGACGATATGGGGATAGAGATCTGGAAAAGTGTGACGTCACGCAAAAATTAGACTTAAAAGTAATTAAACAACACGTTTACAGCATCCTGAAAATAGCCCGATTTCTGACATCAAACAAAGAGGGGTTTGGGTTTTAGTGACGAAATGATACGATGGAGGGAGCGGGGTTAAATTTGGCAAAATTTGCGTGACGTCATATGTGAACGACCTCATCAAAGAACACGGTGTAGGAAAAGTTCTTAAGAGCCTGTGCTTCCATTAGGCTAGTTCTTTCTCAATGAAAATTCATTGTTGCAGTTCACACTACTTATGTCATTGTTGTTTACGTCAGACGTATTTAAGTTATTAAACGAGCTTGATAAGGAATAATTTACCTTACAGACACAAGTTATAACAGAATTAATAACAGAAGTTATATAACTCTATAAACTTACTTTTTAATTTGACTGATTCATTCCACTCGTGCCGCAAAGCGTAGTGGGGAGCTGAAGTTTGCGTTCTCAAGGCAAGTATGTCGTACTGGTTATATTGAACAGTGTTGTTGTCAAATGTCTGTGGTGTTAGCTATTGTGACATGAAAAATTGAGGCAACCCTGATCGATCACTTTATTCTCATCGGGGCCCCTCACTATTTAGGTTCAAGCAACGATCGAACGTGGATTTCCCTCGCTGGCTAATTAAGCATGCACAATTAAACATGTGGAAGCCAGGTCTCTCTATTGCCAACTGTCCGATTCTTAGTTTAGACACGCCTCCTGTCTTTGTTTCAAGCACTAATAATCCAACTATTCATAATTAACTGTCTTCTCTTTTAAAAAAAGGACGTTTATCTGCTGTCAGATTACGCCATCACGTCAGCGCTTGATCCCTGAAACACGGGGAGGGCGAGGCCACGGGTTTTGTAGTTTCTAAAGAGAGAACGGTTCGTTAATTGCAGTATCAAGGGGCGTTAACCACTCACCGACTGCAAGCCCTTTGATGGTGCTCCACGAGACGCAAACTCGCTCACCTAGGGAAACGAACCCAAAAGCTCGCTTGCTAGGGAAACGAATCTACGGTAGGCTTTGGTGTGATTTTTGACTTTGATTCAAGAATTTAACGAAGAATCTACGAGAGGTGTGAATTTCCTCATGGGGGGGGGGTGGGGGGGAGAGGTGGGTGGGGGGGGGGGGGGGGTGGGGGGGGGGGGGGGGGGGGGGGGGGGGGGGGGGGGGGGGGGGGGCTGGGGGGGGGGGGGGGGGGGGGGGGGGGGGGGGGGGGGGGGGGGAGAAAAATCCGCTATTTCATATATATATAGTCATGCTCATCAAACTCAGTTGTCAGTTTGCTATCAGGATGTCGTGAATGGTCTAGCGCGCATTTTTGGAGTCTTATTTATCTGGATTTCCTATAGAAATACGTGGAGATTTATTTCATTTGTCTTGTGTTGTAATAAATATATAGTTAATTGCATCAAAGTGATTTAATTGTTTAAGTTTCATTATATTTCACTGGGATTTTTGTGTTGATTGAAACGTATTAAATAAACGCGTAGCAAAATTCTCCAGCGGTAAAGGTAAATGTAATCACCCGCTATGTCCCCAGTGAGAGATGCTTCAAATAATTTATAAGCCGCTAGGCAATTTATAATTGATGTAACGCAATTTAATTCTATTCATATGTGTGTAATTTTCTAAACGACTAGCGTTCATATCTCGTGTTTTAAACGTTAAGCTAAACTAGACACTCGCGGGTTTAAAAAAAAAAATATATATAATTAAATACCGGAGTGGTTAAAATAGTCTTACCTAAAAATTAACGCGTGTCAGGATATGATTTATATTATGATTACATGTTCATCTATTTTCTACATATAGGCTGGTCATACCCTGCGTCCTAGCGTTTCTTATGGTTTTACTGACTTTGGTTCTTACACCATCCAGCGATTATTGTGGTTAAATCTTCGTGTTGTGACCCCTATGTGGTCCCCCTCTCCATCCATGAGAGTAGTAAAACCAAGAACTTTAACAATAAGAAATTTTAAGGTATAACTGGAGAAGAACAATTGCCAGAAGCCATTCCATAAATATTACTATCTACTGTGGAAGAATTTATATCACTATTTTTTACACATGACAGTAAACGTTTTCCTACTGGATTACCCCCCTAAAGAAAACTCACTGGTCATACTCTGCCATCATTTCATTGAACAGCCAAGGACGATCATTTTCCTAAAGTTCTTTTTTTCATCACGCCATAGAGTGTCTTAGCTACCAGCGGCGAGACCCCACCGGACCAATATATCTATATATATATATATATATATATTTTCAATTCTGAGGACAGTGCCACCCCATAGAAAGCTTGCTCCAAACATTAACTGCAGTGAAAAGAGGAATATCCTGGAACAAAAAAAGTAACGCCTCAATTTCAGCGACTACGGAAAAAAAGCCGACAGCAAACCCCGTCAGGCTGGGGCTGAAATAGACAAAGCAAAAGACTGACTGTTTTTAGTACTTACTAGAGTTTTTTATTCCATGGAATGCCTGCTTCAACGATTGGTAAGTGCAGATGAAAGTGGCCACTGTAAGCGTGCATTGAATGAACGAAATTAGATAACCTCAATTTTCTTTTTTTCTGCTAATATCAGTATACTTAATTTCTTTTTCTGTGTTTTTTTCTTTCCCTCCCTAATCTGCTTAGTCACGGGATAGATTAAAAAAATTAAGAACCTATACCCCTTACTGATTATTGCATATCCCATCGTTAAAATTGATCTCTATTTGGGTTAATTACCTCTGATAGTAATTTTCTTTGGATTGTTTTCCTTTACGAGAGGGGAGGGCCTATTCAGATACTTTTTTTTCCACCTTTTCTGTAACTATGCTTTATAAATGTAACATGATTGATGTTGTGCTTTGTGTTTAGTGATAATAAACATAATAAACCTTTACTTACCGTGTTGGTCAACCCCATTGTCCCATTATATGTTGTGTTATACGTAGTTTGTATTCACGTTTGTGCATTTGTGTCACCAAATTGGTGTGTGTACATGAGTGTAGGGTAACTTGTAAAAATTGTTTAGCAAGGAGAGTAAGTGCGTCTGCAGTTAAATTAATGTCGTAAGATAGGCTGGATTAGAGCAACTACTCGATTCAGAGACTGTCCTTCCTCTTACCCTATCACCCTCGTGAAACAGCAATCTATTTCGTAACCCTTATTCTTACAGAGTTATCACTATCACCTCTGCTCGGACGGGACCATACATTTCTCAGACCTATCTCATCAAAAATTACGACAGCTATGCATCTGCGTCTTGATCTTCCTCATGCTCTGAAGCTCTGTTGTAGGCGCATAGTCGTAACTTATCGGGCCCTATTCTCATGACATGATCAAACCACTTAATTTTCTGTTTCTGTATATACGTACATTGTACATGATGTAGTACCTACAATGTTTCTGGTGTCTTCGTGTCTCAGTCTGTATCTCCTGGTAACATTAATGGGTTTTCGTAAGCATCTCATCTCACAGGATGAGATTTTTCCTCTCGTCTGCTTTAGTTGGGGACCATGCTTGACACTGATAGCAAAGAGTTGGTAAGAATATACTACCAGCTATTTGAACACTGGAAACTGGTAAGCTTGGTGCTGCGGACATGTATTTAAGTCAGAAATTTAAAAACAAAAATACTTTCAACTGCTATAACTAGAGCTAACATACTCATAATCTTGACCTGTCACCAGAACGTACTGGTAATTTCTTTGTGTATCTTTTATACTGACTTAGCTTAGGGGCCTGCTTTGTTGTAGGGCACATCTAAACTGAACCTTAATAGCTGTAACAAATAACACGCATGCGCAATAACTAATCAATCTCCACCTTCCTTAGACCCCCCCCCCCCTTTCCACACACACACAATAAAGATGTGAAAGAAACACACAATTTTAATGAACATTAAGCCCACCTTGCTGTCCATATAATTTTAGCTTTTTCTTGTAAAATCCTAACCTCCTACGTCCTGCCCACGTCTCTCAAGCCAGCACTAACGGAAACATAAATTTGTCAACACGGTTTTTTATGTTAGCGTTTTTAATGGTAATATATTTTACATCATACTATACAATAATGCTCGTATGCCTGGGTTATACGTATCAATGTCGTATTATAAAGTTCGTATTTCTGCCATATGTAAAAATGTCGATGTAATAATGTTTCTATTTCTGGCAAATGCATCATTGTTGATTTAATAATGTTCGTATTTCTGCAAAGTGTATCAGTATACAAAATAACTAAATTCATCAGCGGAAAACGAGGTGCAAACAATATTACATTAGTAAGAGATAAGCAAGGTAATCTCATCACGACAGCAGAGGGACAGGAAACAAGATGGGCAGAGCACTTCAGAGAAACTCTGAACAAGGAACCACCAGAGACACAATTGAATGTTCCTGAAGCTGAAAACGATCTAGATGTAAATACAGACATTCCACGAAAAGAAGAAATCATCACAGCAATCAAAGGGTTAAAGAACGGCAAAGCTCCGGGCCATGATAACTTAAATGCAGAGCTATTTAAGACAGACCCTGAGCTAGCAGCAGAACTATTAGAACCACTATTTGCACAAGTCTGGAAAACAGGGACAACACCATCAGAGTGGAAAGGAATAATTGTCAAATTGCCCAAGAAGGGAGATCTTGCAGACTGCAATAATTGGAGAGGAATCACTCTTCTCTCAGTTCCCAGCAAAATACTAGGCAGGATAATTATACAGAGAATTTCAAAGGCAGTAGACCACAAACTGAGGAAAGAACAAGCAGGATTTAGAAAGAACAGAAGATGTGTAGATCGTATATTCACTCTCAGGAACATTATAGAGCAGTGCTCAGAATGGCAAAGACAGCTTTACATTAATTTCGTTGATTTTGAAAAGGCTTTTGACAGCATACATAGGGACAGTTTATGGAAAATACTGAGGGCTTATGGAATTCCAAGCTGCATAGTTGTCGTAGATTTTTAGATAGGAGAATTAAGACTAGGGTTGGTCCCTTCTGAATAGATTAGAATATGTGATATACACAGTGAGAGTTAGTAGAAAAAAATAGATTTTCCCAAGAGTGCAGTGGTAGCGAATCAAATAGAGCTGTCCCCTGAAAAACAAGAGTCTTCTCTCTCTCTCAGGCCTATCCTCTACGACAGATATATAAGAGTCAGACAGACTATTGACAACATATGTTACTATGTATGAACATACCACTCACGAGCACACCCCTTCCAGTGACAACAGTTAGACACACAGACGTGGGAAAACTATAACAATACTTATGTAAATATTCTAGAACGAGCTGACCAACACGCTGATTAGTTCCAGAGAGATTTTATTTATCATCTATAAAATCTTCTCACAACACCAAAACAACAAAAAAAATACATCAAGGAAAACATATGCACATAGTCCTACAATATCAAGAAAATGCTACAAGGGTGATAGCCCCGCTATGATCTTAACTCTAGGGTTAGCCCACAGCCCCGTTAGGATGACAGATGATGGCCCAAAAGAGTTATATATGCATGTGGTTAGGGTCTAATAGTGTCCCCCTTTGAAGGTATAGACTGACTTTGACAGCCGTATCTATTCTAACGTAACACGTTACTTAAGCAGCAAATCTCGCCTAAGGAAAAAAACACATATAACAAGTGAGGGTATTATACAACGAACATCCTTCCTTCACTTTCACTCGATTCTTTCATCAGGGCCCTGATATACTTACAATCGGGTTGTGGTTTCGCCGGCTGGCGCAAATTTTGGACACTCACACTTTTTATCTGTTACTGTCGTTTACTGAAACAGATCCCAGCTCTGCAGATTTGTTTGTTGGTTTCATTAAAATATGGGTCTGGGGAGCGTCTGCTTCAGGCGATAGTTATTTTCAGACTAAAGTTAATGTCACTTGACTCCCGAGGTAAGAATTAGGCTTAAACGAGCACAAAATGTCAGAACACGAAGTTTCCCTTAATTAGGAAGATGACCGGTGGACAACCTCTCTCAAAACAGAAATTCTTGGTTCCCCACTCACTTGTCAACAATGTCGGAAAGTTTATGTCATAGATTGTAATTATTCTCGCCGCCAGGCAGAAAATTTACGTAGAGTTTATGGAAGAAATTAAGATCTGGTTCACAGGCCCAATATTGATCATTACAGTCTATGAAAAACACCCGTTAGTGGGATATTAGTATTTCTGTCTAACTTGCACCGTCAGATCAGTGTTACTTGGGAAACCCACGTGGTTCAAAATAAGGACTGTCTATTTCTTCACAATTATGAACTCTTATTAAATGCTGGTAAAGTTCGGGTCACCCCCAGTATTTCACTGTATAAAAAGAAAAGCACATATAAATCATTTACATATATGCACTCAATATAACTTACATTTTAAATAGCAAGCCGACCGCTTGACTTATATTTAAATTTTCCCGTAAAATAAGTTATATTAAATAAATCAAACATCATGAATTAGAAAATACATAAGTATTTCGTCAACACTCAATGATGTATCTAGCGTTATAAGTTAGTTATTAAAACAGTTTCGACTGAGTATTTAGCAGTTAAATTAAACTCCTTATAGCTACTAGTTTGTTAAGCTTAATGGATGGGTTTGAAAAAAAATCGAAAAAAGGTGATTCGTCTTACGAGGACAAAAGACAAAGAAAATAGTCTACGTTACGGCCACAAGGCCTTCGTCAGGAAAGGAAAGAAAGTGAAGGCTAGATAGGACACATAAAAAAACTTAATAAAATAATCAAATAAAAACTGGGTACTTCCCTGAAGGTAAGAACCGAAATTCGCTGTCTGTTTACGAGCGCGTGGCTGAACAGAAAGCGACTTCCGCTCCCGGGTGTACACAATACATACTGAAAAACTAAAAAACGAAACCGGACAATAAACTACCCAACGGGATAAAAGTGGGGACTGGAAATAGAAGAGGACAGAATGAGTGGGTTAGAAATGTTATTTATTTTGTATTTCCACTGCAACTCGACGATTAACGAAATAACAAACTATCAAAATATTCACTCTGCACACAGAACTAGTTTAAAATGGAATCGGCGATTTTAACACTAAATCACTTCACAAAACTAGATATCTATTATATATAATATTTATATACCTCAAACACAGAATACTAAGAACGTTAAACCACTTCGACCAAACTAAGGCCATCTCTATTTACAGAGATTATTTAGAAATCGAACGAAGGTTCTAGTCTAACTGCAAAGTTACTGAGTGAAATGAAATCGTTTCAAACGTGGGTTAATATTTTAAACCAGACAAAGGATGAACTATTATTTCGTAGAACGAAATGCTCTCCCCTTTCCGGCTTAAACGATACGTTTAACACCTAACATGTCGTAACTGCCACCACTGACCAAGATGTACGCGTGTCAGTTGCGAAATCTCAGACAACCTGTCTCCAATGCAGGGCAGTTTTCACACTACAGCTGACCATGGCCCACAGTGAGCGCCGTGTCAGTTTGGGATTTTTCAGACAAATATCTGAATACTGACCGGTGCAGATGTAAAGTATCACACCTCACCGGGACTTATGCCGAGAAGAAGCTCGCGCGCTCGGTGAGAATGTAGACGGTTGTCTACGTCCTATGTTCAGCGAACCGACTTATCACGGCTTCTGACGCCCTGCAGCCCTGACATCTACGTAATATCGTCCTAGCGCGATTCTCAGTTTTGAGAAAGAAACAGGTAAAGTTTAAAAATACTGAAGAAAATATTTTTCGCAACCGAGTGATGCGAAAAATACAGGAAAAACAAGTATGGAAAAAATATAAATGAAAGGATTAGGGTGAGAGAATAGGAAGAAGATGTAGGTAATTTAATGACATAAAGACCTACGTGACAGGACGTCCCCCCTTAAGATATGGAAGCACTCCATGTCTACGTTATGGAATTAAATTTCCTATAACCGTAGCTTCGGGGTGTCTGTCTTCTTCCCTCTCATCTTCCCCCTCCATCTCCCTCCAATTCCTACTGAAGTCTACTCCCCAAAGTTTCCTTCCTCTGGAATGTCTCCCATGCGCGCTTGAAAGAGCGTCGCCGCTTCTGACATTTTTGAAAGATTTCCTGTGATAGCGGTGGAATATCCCTGCCACTATCATCATCTTCGTCAGCTCTGGCGATCGTCAGGAGATGGTCGGAGGTTGGCACTGGTTTTTCCAAGTATCTCTTTAAGAGATTTAAATGGAAAACCTTCTCCTTTCCTTCAATAGAGATCTGGTAGTTAGCCTTAGAAATCTTTTTCAGGACGGTAAACGGCCCTTGCCATCCGATCTTCAGTTGGTTGTTCTCAGTAGGGAGTAACACCAAAACTGTCTCTCCTGCTTCCAGTTCTCTCTCTTCCGCGACTTTCCTGTATCGGTTAGCGTGCTTTGTGCGAGCTCGCTTAAAATTAGTCGTTGCTAGGTCCCACCCTAGTTTCAACCTTTCCTTTAAAACCGACACATATTTACTTGCTGAGACGACTGTCTCATCCGCCTTCTTGTCTGTCAGAGACTGAAGTAAGGCTTCAAGCGGGCCCTTAATGGGTCTGCCGAATAAGAGTGTAGCTGGCTGAAATCCTGTGGAAGTATGAGGAGATTCTCTGTAGCCAAATAATGCTGCAGGAATACAGAGATCCCAATCTTCAGGTTTCACTTGTGCCAGCTTACTTAGCATCATGGTGAGGTTTCCATTAGCACGTTCCACGAGCCCATTTCCGGCCGGAGTATATGGCTTAGTGTGGATGGGCTGGGTCCTCAAGATCTTAACGATCTCATCCATCAACAGGTTTCGGTATGGAGATCCATTATCCGTCAACACTTGCTGCGGGAATCCCAACCGAGTGAAAATCTGCACGAGGGCTTCTGCGACATGCTTGGCATCTGCGCATGTTAGCGGTATAGCTTCTGCCCATAAAGTGCATGTATCGACTAAGGTCAGGATGAACCTGTTCCTTCTTTTAGTCCTGTCGAAAGGCCCTAAAATGTCGATCACAACCCGTTCGAATGGTGTTCCCATTATTGGCATTTCACCCATGTGGACTGGGGGTGTCCGTTGCTTGGGTGGTACACGTTGGCACTGGGCACAGGATTTGACGTACCTGATAGTATCAGTGTTTACTCCTGGCCACCAATAATGAGTGGTTATACGTTGGTTTGTGGCGTTCTGTCCCATGTGTCCGCTGAAGGGAAGAGAGTGCCCCATTTCTAGGATTTGGCTTCTGTACTGTTTCGGTACTAGGAGCTGGTTGTAACCTTGGTCAGGCTTGCCCGTTCTCCGATAAAGTACGCCATCCTTATAAAAAATGTCCCCGTGCTGTCTGGGTTCCTTAGCCATGGGCAGTTTCCTAAAGCAGGGTGCCAAAGTAGGGTCCTTGTATTGCGCTTCTTTAAGTTCCTTGGGTAACAAATTCGGCGCAGGCTCCCGTTCCTTCATGGTTTGCCCTCTTGTAGTTACTGCTGCCACAATCGGCTCTTCCGGTTTCCCAATACACACGTATCTCCCGCCAAGTATGACTGGGTAGATGGGATCATCCATCACAGCCGCTTTGATCACGCCTCTGACAAAGTCAGAGTGTATCTCCACCAATGCGATGGGAAGCGCTGTAGGTGCATCACTCTTACGAACTCCACAAAGTTTGACGGTCTCTCCTGTCTCTTGACCGGGTTTAACCAGCTTTCTGGCAACAATGCAATCGTAAGAAAGCCCCGTGTCAAATAAGCAAGAAGTTTGAGAACCGTTCAAAGTAACAGTACCTCGCGTTGAGGGTGTATCCCCAACAGGTTGGGAATCACTGTCAATAATTCCACCTTGCGAGACTGTCAATAGGCATCCGATGCGTTTCGGCTCGGTGTGCTCGGTCTGATCATATGTCCCGTGCTCAGGGGTTCTCCCTTTGCCACCTTGTCCTCGTTGGCTACGCTGCCATGTACGGCGGTCGGGTTGATCAGATTGTTTGGGGTGGTTGGGGTACTTGTTCTTGTAGAACTTGGATTTTTCAGGAGGGGGGTTTTGAGGTCCAGTTTCTCTGTGGTTATTTTGGTTAGAAGCCTGAGAAGATTGCTCTAGGTTATGTTTTCGAAAAGGCTCCTCTGTCGGTTTCCGCTTTGTGGCCGGTAGTTCAGCCAGCGCATTATGATAACGCTCAGACTTTTCCAAAATGTCTTCAAGTTTTTCTGCCCCCTGCTCAGCGAGAAATCTCCGGGTATCAGCAGACAAAGTGTTCTTTATTTGTTCTGTTAAAACAAATTCCTCAAGACCTTCGTAGGTAGAGGGGAGCTGCGAGAGCTCAAGGCACTTTGTCAAATATCCCTTTAGACGAGACGAGAACTGCTGAAAAGTTTCAGAATTCTCTTTTCTGCTGTTGCGAAACAGTTGCAAAAACTTGCGAGCGTTCATTTCAAAGCGCTCCAGTAACGCTTTCTTCAACAAGTCATAGTCGTCTTGTTGGCTACTTTCCAGCTTAGAATAAACATCATAAGCAGAACCGTTTAGGGCCTGGGAAAGTTTCATATTCCAACGCGACTTCTCTAACCCGTACAGAGTTGCAATTTTTTCAAATTTTTCTAGCCAAGTGTCAATCTTCTCATTTGGACAAGGGAAAGATTCTAGCGGAAAAGACATAGCAGTGAGGTGAAGAGATTGACTGTTAGAAGGATCAGTTAAGGAAGAATGAGGAGAAGACTCTCCATTGCTGGAATTAGAGGCAGCGCCACGACTTTGAAGTTCTAGAGCTTTAAGAGCCAACTCATGTTGTCTCTCCTTCTCTCTTTCCTCATGCTGTCTCTCCTTCTCTCGTTCGTTCGCCCTGCGAATTTCCATTTCTTCCTCAATCTTCTTCTGCTGTAATAGACGGTCTGCTTCTTCTTTCCTCTCCGCTGCTTTTTCCTTCTGCTCCGCATCATATCTCTCCAGTTCGTCCTTGACGAAAGCTTTCGCTTCGTCGCCGTCCAGTCCTTCTTCCATTGCTTCCTGTCTGAGCATTTGTCTCAGTTTCGCCCTTTCTGCCATAGTAAATAGGTGCCTGAGACTTGGACGAGAAAGAAATTAAGAACAGGATACACTGGTTCCTACCACTTACGAGAAAATAAAATACCAAAAATCAAAAGATGATATATTTAACAATGGGATACCTCCTCCAAAAATAAAAATCTAACTATCGCTGCTATTATCGGCAATAAAGCACCTAATGCAAAACACGACTACGCCAACTAAATGGTAGTTAAGATTAATCCCTGAAAAATAAGTAGTTACAGTGGAAAAGCAAAATAATTATTGCAAAAAATTTCGGAGAAAAAAATCCCCTTAATTTTAAAATCCACTATAAGTTTACCCCTGAATACAGTTAGGGTGAGGGAGGCAATTAATCTGGACAAATAGTCTGAAACGCACTCCTTAACTTTAGTTCAAACACCTTCCTGCTTCAGAACCCTTGTGAATGTTATACACTCACAAAACTTTACCAGCGTTTAGTATTACAATCAACATTAATAACATGTATTCCGACAAAATCAACCTGTAATCCAAATGTATATTATTCAAAATGCTGTGGAAAAAAAACTTATCAGTTTGTGTGGTCAGCACGCCCATAAACAGATCGTTAGTCTAGGGGATAAGTTATTTTTAAAAGATACAAAACTCACAAGACATCACACTTTTACTCTATTTCAGAATAATGAATCTTAAGTTCAAAATCCAGATAGACGAGTCCACATTTGTCGTACTCGTCTTCCTATTCTAAGTTCAAAGACCGGAAACGAGCACCCATTTGTCGTACTCGTCTTCCTATTCTAAGTTCAAAAATCCTACGGACGAGAACCCATTTGTCGTAGATTTTTAGATAGGAGAATTAAGACTAGGGTTGGTCCCTTCTGAATAGATTAGAATATGTGATATACACAGTGAGAGTTAGTAGAAAGAAATAGATTTTCCCAAGAGTGCAGTGGTAGCGAATCAAATAGAGCTGTCCCCTGAAAAACAAGAGTCTTCTCTCTCTCTCAGGCCTATCCTCTACGACAGATATATAAGAGTCAGACAGACTATTGACAACATATGTTACTATGTATGAACATACCACTCACGAGCACACCCCTTCCAGTGACAACAGTTAGACACACAGACGTGGGAAAACTATAACAATACTTATGTAAATATTCTAGAACGAGCTGACCAACACGCTGATTAGTTCCAGAGAGATTTTATTTATCATCTATAAAATCTTCTCACAACACCAAAACAACAAAAAAAAAAATACATCAAGGAAAACATATGCACATAGTCCTACAATATCAAGAAAATGCTACAAGGGTGATAGCCCCGCTATGATCTTAACTCTAGGGTTAGCCCACAGCCCCGTTAGGATGACAGATGATGGCCCAAAAGAGTTATAGATGCATGTGGTTAGGGTCTAATATTGTCCCCCTTTGAAGGTACAGACTGACTTTGACAGCCGTATCTATTCTAACGTAACACGTTACTTAAGCAGCAAATCTCGCCTAAGGAAAAAAACACATATAACAAGTGAGGGTATTATACAACGAACATCCTTCCTTCACTTTCACTCGATTCTTTCATCAGGGCCCTGATATACTTACAATCGGGTTGTGGTTTCGCCGGCTGGCGCAAATTTTGGACACTCACACTTTTTATCTGTTACTGTCGTTTACTGAAACAGATCCCAGCTCTGCAGATTTGTTTGTTGGTTTCATTAAAATATGGGTCTGGGGAGCGTCTGCTTCAGGCGATAGTTATTTTCAGACTAAAGTTAATGTCACTTGACTCCCGAGGTAAGAATTAGGCTTAAACGAGCACAAAATGTCAGAACAAGAAGTTTCCCTTAATTAGGAAGATGACCGGTGGACAACCTCTCTCAAAACAGAAATTCTTGGTTCCCCACTCACTTGTCAACAATGTCGGAAAGTTTATGTCATAGATTGTAATTATTCTCGCCGCCAGGCAGAAAATTTACGTAGAGTTTATGGAAGAAATTAAGATCTGGTTCACAGGCCCAATATTGATCATTACAGTCTATGAAAACACCCGTTAGTGGGATATTAGTATTTCTGTCTAACTTGCACCGTCAGATCAGTGTTACTTGGGAAACCCACGTGGTTCAAAATAAGGACTGTCTATTTCTTCACAATTATGAACTCTTATTAAATGCTGGTAAAGTTCGGGTCACCCCCAGTATTTCACTGTATAAAAAAGAAAAGCACATATAAATCATTTACATATATGCACTCAATATAACTTACATTTTAAATAGCAAGCCGACCGCTTGACTTATATTTAAATTTTCCCGTAAAATAAGTTATATTAAATAAATCAAACATCATGAATTAGAAAATACATAAGTATTTCGTCAACACTCAATGATGTATCTAGCGTTATAAGTTAGTTATTAAAACAGTTTCGACTGAGTATTTAGCAGTTAAATTAAACTCCTTATAGCTACTAGTTTGTTAAGCTTAGAAATATTATTTATTTTGTATTTCCACTGCAACTCGACGATTAACGAAATAACAAACTATCAAAATATTCACTCTGCACACAGAACTAGTTTAAAATGGAATCGGCGATTTTAACACTAAATCACTTCACAAAACTAGATATCTATTATATATAATATTTATATACCTCAAACACAGAATACTAAGAACGTTAAACCACTTCGACCAAACTAAGGCCATCTCTATTTACAGAGATTATTTAGAAATCGAACGAAGGTTGTTCTAGTCTAACTGCAAAGTTACTGAGTGAAATGAAATCGTTTCAAACGTGGGTTAATATTTTAAACCAGACAAAGGATGAACTATTATTTCGTAGAACGAAAGGCTCTCCCCTTTCCGGCTTAAACGATACGTTTAACACCTAACATGTCGTAACTGCCACCACTGACCAAGATGTACGCGTGTCAGTTGCGAAATCTCAGACAACCTGTCTCCAATGCAGGGCAGTTTTCACACTACAGCTGACCATGGCCCACAGTGAGCGCCGTGTCAGTTTGGGATTTTTCAGACACATGTCTGAATACTGACCGGTGCAGATGTAAAGTATCACACCTCACCGGGACTTATGCCGAGAAGAAGCTCGCGCGCTCGGTGAGAATGTAGACGGTTGTCTACGTCCTATGTTCAGCGAACCGACTTATCACGCCTTCTGACGCAGTGCAGCCCTGACATCTACGTAATATCGTCCTAGCGCGATTCTCAGTTTCGAGAAAGAAACAGGTAAAGTTTAAAAATACTGAAGAAAATATTTTTCGCAACCGAGTGATGCGAAAAATACAGGAAAAACAAGTATGGAAAAAATATAAATGAAAGGATT
The DNA here is from genome assembly GCA_024509875.1 of Oreohelix idahoensis. Lineage (NCBI taxonomy): Eukaryota > Metazoa > Mollusca > Gastropoda > Stylommatophora > Oreohelicidae > Oreohelix > Oreohelix idahoensis. The sequence goes on from JAMPIV010016401.1 coordinate 66,010, forward strand.
AGGGTGAGAGAATAGGAAGAAGATGTAGGTAATTTAATGACATAAAGACCTACGTGACAATAGTGTCAATCATAAAAAGCCTCTATGCCAACTTTACGTGTAGTGTTGGGCAGAGCAACCTAACCTTTGAGGTGAAGACAGGAGTACGACAGGGATGCCCCTTATCAACCACTCTATTTTTAACAGTCATAGACTGGGTGATGGGCCAGACAACAGAGGGCAGTCCAAGAGGAATAAGATGGACAACATTTTCTACATTGGAAGATCTGGAATATGCAGATGACATTGCACTACTAGCACATTCACATCAACACATCCAGGAAAAAACGGATAGAATTAATAAGTTTAGCCAGCAGGTGGGCTTGAACATCAATTTAAAGAAGTCAGAGGTCATGACGCTCAATGTGAGCAATCCTGAGCCCATATCAGTAAGGAATCAGCAACTGGTACAGACAGATACCTTCACATACCTAGGAAGCATAGTAACACCAGACGGCGGGGCAGGCAAAGACATCAACATCAGAATGAATAAGGCAAGAACAGCCTTCTTCAGCCTAAACAACATCTGGAAGTCCTCCCAATACAGCACAAGCACAAAATTAAGATTATGTCAGAGCTGTGTGCTTTCTGTGCTTCTCTATGGTGCGGAATGCTGGAGAGTTACTGAGAAGGAAATGTCGAAATTGTCCTCTTTTCACACAACATGCCTAAGAAAAATTAGCCGGATCTTTTGGCCGAATACCATCACTAACCAAGATCTGCTTACTTGTAGCAAGCAAGAGGACATGCACACCATCATAGCTGGCAGACGCTGGAGCTGGGTTGGCCATGTCCCCAGAAGAGACCATGATGCCATCACAAGAACAGCTATGCTTTGGACCCCTGAAGGAAAACGAAAGAGAGGCCGACCAAAAACAACCTGGCGGAGGACTGTGGAGGCTGAGATGCAAAGAATGAACCAGAGTTGGGGCACTGTACGAAGGATGGCCACCGACCGAACAAAGTGGAATCAATTTGTTGTTGCCCTACAAGACGCCACTAGGCGTGATGGCCACTGACTGCTTTGACGGTCGGCGGCTAAGGATCAAAGAAGAAGAAGAAGTATCAGTGTCGATGTAATAATGTTCGTATTTATGCCAAGTGTATCAGTGTCGATGTAATAATGTTCGTAATTCTGCCATATGTTTAAAATGTCGATGTAATACTTGTAATGTTCGTATCTCTGCCAAGTGTATCATTGTCGATGTAATAATGCTAATTTTACTGTCACATAAAAAAATGTCAATGAATTAAAGATGTTCCAGTTATGACCATCAAACTAACATCATTATCATCATTTTCATTTGCACAGCTCAAGGAACCTGGTGTGAAGCTATCGTCTCCTCTGCTCTGCTGTAGTGGTCCAACAATGGAAAAACTTTCAGAATAAAAATGAGGGTCTTCAAAGGTATCAACCTTCGCTCAAGATTACTCTTGGCAGAGATATAAATTGCAGAATGATGCTTCTTCCTGAGGAAGCCTCACAGGATTTTAAAGAAAAGCAAGCATAACAAATGGGATAATTTAAGCTGTCATGAGCTCTTTATTTTCCCGCCCCTTCTGTTAGGAAATATTGGCTCGTATTTTCTGAGGCCCCAGCTGAAGATGATTCAGCAACTATTAATTTAATATCTCTATTTAGTTATGTATTTAAAACAAAATAAGTCATATGGGTGCAGACATACAATTCACTCAATAATGATTAATCCACATATAGATTTAAAGTTACAGATAAACTGGTTTAATAATCACTTATAGGTTAGCAACGTAGAATAAATAAAGTTGTTTATAAAAATGAATAGATGATATTTGTCTTCAGCGGATGATGTAAAGTTTGTGTGGATAATAGGAAATATTTTGAAATGTCAATTATCTGTGCTTGTATGTTACTTACCTGCCGCTGTGGGATCAGTTGGCGTCTGCTTCAGTCGCGGTTGGTTCTCACAGGTGCTTTGGACTGGTCTTTATCTTCAGTAGTCTAATCTGCTGGCAGTAGCAGGTCCCTTGCAACAATGTCGGGGTTACTACAAAGGTTGTCAAGCGTCTCCAAGGCCCGTCTGATGTTAGTGTCTAGCGTCGACTGCCGGCAGCATGGTACCACAATCTAAGAGGAAACAAATGACTCTTTTTAAGTATTGGGTCTCCTGATATGAACATCAGGCCACTTCCGCTTCCATCCCCTACTTCATCTTCCTCAGAATGTTTACCCTCGCTGAGCATTAATTTTAGATCTAATGAGGCGGATGAAAGTGCTTTTGGATAGCGGGTAGCGGCAATTGAAATATATATACATATAACTTACTGAAGTGTTAGTATAATAAATATATACACTATGATATCATCCACTCCCTGCTCTCTATGGAGCCTGAGGCCACCTCTGCTATTGGTTCCTTGTGAGGAAACCCGCACGAAGCAGTCACCAGCTCTTGCAGTGGTGGTTCATGAGACAAGCCATTTTAAGTGATGAGGCTGCCAAGTCATAAGCAACAGTATATCCAAAAGCAAATGCTAATATAAAATAATAAAATGTGCATGTTACAACTTATCCCGATATCAGAAGAAGTAATACACAGTCTTGATGGCTGTTATTTACTGCAACTAGTTTAAGATACAGTAATCCTTCCGATAAATAAAGTTACAGTGTCCTGAATCCTTCTACTATTTCCACTTGAGGAGGGTCTTAAGGTGGGTCCTAAGGCTTGGGCTTTCTAATTTTTGCAGGTACTCCTAATCCTGTGGCCAGTCCTATAGGGTGTCCTAGTTACGAGGTCTTATTGTTATTGTCTGTGATCTCTAGGAAATATGCTACAAAAACTTGACGAGAATAAGAAACCAACAGTACAATCCTCACACAAGAAGTCAATGATTGTAATATGTAACTTAATTTGCTTCTACAAGTGTTTGTCTTTTATCCTCCTTACGCCCTTTTCTTCTCTGGACTTCTATGTCTCTTTCTATTTTTGCTTCCCTAGAGCTCTTTTGTTTCTTCAAGGAGCAAGTATACCCGTGAAAACAGTGACGGGAGAATACATCAAAGCCACTATTTTACACTATGTTTTCTACGTACAGGGAGACCAAAAGAACACAGGGAGAGATAGCTGGAGACACACGTGAAAGGGGAGGGGGAGACACGGAAAGACTTTGAGCTGATGGCACGGGACAAGAAGACTCGGGGAGCTGAAGGGTGTTGAAGATCTTACACGTATAACATATGCAGCACATTTACAAGACTGAGAAGTTGAAATAGGTAAAGTTAAAGTTAGTTGCTTATCCTTTACAGGATGTGGCAATCAACCCCAGCTTTTATTGGGTGTTTGTGATTTTTCTAGGAAATTTTTTCATTCAGTAGTTTGCCATTGCTTTCTGAACGGTACGGCGCTTATACCACACAAAGCGATCTGCTACCAAACTGCCTGCACCAGGCGACAAAATAGATCCTGTACAGACCAGATAGCCACATTGAGAAAAATAGTTGAACAAAGTCCGAAATGGAATTCACCGCTATACATCGGATTCGTGGACTATGAAAAGGCATTTGACAGTGCAGACAGAGAATCGCTTTGGAAATTGATGTGGCTATCTGGTCTGTACAGGATCTGTTTTGTAGAAAACCTGCTTCTTCATCTCTCAATTGCTTGTCTATGGACTCTTTTAATCTCTCAAAGATGATTCTGTTTAATACTTTTCCTGGCACTTATAGTAACATTATTCCTCTATAATTTGTGCACTCTTGTAAATTTCCCTTCTTACGCAACTTAACCAGATAACATTCCTTCCATTTGACAGTGTAGACAGAGAATCACTTTGGAAATTGATGAGACATTATGGAGTTCCCATGAAGATCATTAACTTAATAAGGAAGACCTATGAAGACATGATATTCAGAGTTCTTCATGAAGGACAACATACAGAACCGTTTAGGATTAGAAGGGGAGTGAGACAGGGATGCCTCTTGTCTCCATTTCTTTTCTTACTAGCAACAGATTGGTTTATGAAAACATTGACATCACACAACAGAAATGGAATCCAGCATAATCTGGCTAAACTGCTTGATGATCAAAATTTTGCAGATGACTTGACTCTTCTATCACATAACCATTATCAGATGCAAGAGAAAATGAAAATTCTCGATGAGAGGTCACAACAAGTTGGCCTGAAAATACTCAGGGAAAATACAAAGATTATGAAAATAAATGCAAGAAATTATAACAAGGTTGAACTTGAAGAAACACCACTAAAGGATGTAGAATCGTACACATATCTAGGCAGTAATATAGACAAAGTTGGAGGGACAAACAATGATATCAAAGTAAGAATACAAAAAGCAAGAGGAGCTTTCATTGCATTGGGAAACATATGGAGAACAAGAGAAATCAAGTCCAACACGAAAATAACAATCTTCAACTCAAATGTGAAGTCAGTCCTATTGTATGGCTCTGAGACACGGAGAACAACAAAAACAACTACCAAAATGCTACAGACTTTTATAAACAGGTGCTTGCGTAGAATAGAAGGACTGAAATGGTATGACAAAGTCACCAATGTGGAATTGATGACAAGAACCAGACAAGTGCCAGTGGAACAAGAGTTGAAAAGAAGACGCTGGCGATGGATAGGACACACATTGAGGAGACCTGTTGATAGCATTACAAGGCAGTTCTTGTTCTGGAATCCACAGGGAAAGAGAGGCAGAGGTAGACCAAAAAACACATGGAGAAGAGAACTGGATACAGAGGTGAAAATGATGAGGAAAACATGGAAAGAACTTGAGCGGATGGCACGGGACATGAAGACTTGGCATGTGTTTGTTGAAGGCCTAAGCTCCTCGGGGAGCTAAAGGGTATTGATTGATTGCGATGGTTCGCGAGTTTAAAGTACAATGTATTTTTGTGTTTATGTTTTTTTCATTTCCTAAATATACGTTTTTCGATTATTCCATGACTTTGTTTTTTTTAAATCTAAAATAAAATAGACACTGAACCCCCATTTGTAATTTAGCATGATTCGGTTTTAATTACCTATCACAAGATTCATACACACACAAAATAATAATAAATAAATAAACTACATTATATTATTGTAAAATACTACAGTGAACAGTTGTTAAAATTACAGCATGAAATTGAGTTCCGGAAAAATCCTTAGGGCCCACTTGTATTGAAACAATAACTGAAAGAACATAACACTTAGTAATTAACTGAAAGACCATAACTCTGAGACAGTACCTGAAAAAGCTACAACACTGACAATAGTAATACGCACGTTCATCGCAGAATATCACACCTAATAATGAGAAGCATGCCAACCACTACTATAATAACGATTTTACAACTATATATATATATATGGCTGCTTGAAATAATATGAGTGAAGTAACAATAACATTGAAAATAAAATATTGTTGTACGAATTTCTATACATGAAGGTAAAGAAACAAACAGAGAAACAGATATAGCAATGGAAATACAGAAAGAAGGATAAAAAGGACGGGTTCTCGGACGTTCCGTGTATCCAATACCATCTAACCAAGATAATTTGTTAAGGAGGAACTAAACACAAGGAAGCAAACAAAACATAGAAGAGTTATTAGACAGGGCGTTAGTTTGCCCAGAGGAATTTTAATAAGGAGAATTAACATTGTAATTTATAATTTCTGAATGACGTCAAAAGGCAACACAATATGAACTTCAGAGTTTAGAAGGGGACAATCCGACTTCTTGGCCATGGGTTAAGAGGAGTAATGTTTTAAAACCACAATGTAATAGAGTCATAGTGGTTGAGAAAAAAAACGATAAAGAAAGAGAGAAGGAAGAGAGGGGAAGTCAGACAGTCTAAAAACATAACAAGCAAAAAGATAGTCAAGCAACATATCTGGAAGGTAACGCCATAGCAGAAAGTTGCTAAGAAACACGATCTCTTGCCACCGTTCGGAAGGTATTTAAACTGAATAATTAGATTTTAATCTTCTGCGACTGTGTTTCTATTGGCAGCGACTTTCTTGCCTCAGTTATGACCTTAAGTGATACGGTCTCAACTGTGTAAGGTTCCGCATGACCTTGACCGTGCACTGAATTTGTACAAGTTGCAAGATAACCTGGAAGTGAACTAAATACAGCAAACTGAAGTAAAACATAGTTCTATAATTATATTTAATGTTGTAGGTCATTTAGAAAAATGTAAACATTGTCTTTTAAGTTATAAATATCGCATCTCACTCAACTTTAGTTGCCGTAAGCTACTGTAAGAATTTAAAGACAGCTTAATAAAGACAAAGAAAATATCTGTATAAAACAATAAAGAAAAAATGGTTGATAGAAAATAAAACTTTTCAGCTGTTACTTCACCAGTGTACTTAGACGCTAGAAATGGGTACTGTTGTCGCTATATTTATTATATAACAATATATCTCTTCATATTTACTCTGTTCTTCTTTACTCTCCATAGGATCAGTATCAGCGGTCAGTGGAATATTCGTGAATGTACGTAAAACGAGGTTGGCTGGACACTTGTTGAGATGTTCACAGAATCAAACGAAGACACCACAATATACATAGATAGCTAAAGCCAGTCAAAAACGATCCCATCTCACAAGAACCAGAAAAACTGTGGGTGGTGCATATACACAGCTGCACACACGCCAGTGTACATAAATTATCCAAACTCCTACAACGCTATAGCAATGGGTCCACTTTCATTCTTACGGCTCGTATCATAAAATATGCCGTTGTCGACAACACACAACTGCCCCTTCCCAAAACCATCTCTCTACCTCAAGATCTTTCAGTGCGAATGACAATCATCAAACTAACACACCTAAAACACCAGAAAAGTTAAATGACAATCATCAAACTAACTCAAACCTAAAACACCAGAAAAGTTAAATGACAATCATCAAACTAACTAACACCTAAAACACCAGAAAAGTTAAATGACAATCATCAAACTAACTAACACCTAAAACATCAGAAAAGTTAACAGTACACTCTCTGCCAAACATCACACCAATGAAACGCAAGAGAGTGAAAAGCTCACCACAGTAAACAAACCTACAACTCCACTTTCCCTTCACTATTACTCTTGTCACGCAACATCTCGTACATCATGGTCTGAAAGTTTGGTAGAGAACACCAGAGTGCATGGACAAAGACCTGAACAAAAACTATACTGTTCAAAAAAAGAAACGCATAGCTACTGAAGGCCCACACATAGCCATAATTTTGACATTCAATAACTTTTTTAATTTAATGAGTTAATTGTTCAAATTGCACACAAGAATACCTTAGAGTTCAGCCAATCAACTGACAGTTGTTTTGCATCTGGGTCACGAGAGTTTTTTGGCGTACGGGCTTTCCCGTCAGTATGGTGTGTGGCCTCCTCTTGCATCGATCATCCACTGGCATCTCCTGGGCATGGATGCGATCATACGTCTGATGTGGGCCTGTGGGATGGTTGCCCACTCTTCCTGGAGTGCCTGGAACAGATCACGACGATTGGCTGGAGCAACGTCTCGGCGACAAACACGTCTATGCAGCTCATCCCACAGGTGCTCAATCGGACTCATGTCTGGAGACAGGGATGGCCAGGGAAGGGTGAGAATGTTGTTGGCAGTCAGGAACTGCGTGGTCAACCGTGCACAATGGGGTCTGGCGTTGTCCTGTTGAAACACAGACCTTTGGGCAGCCAAAAGTGGAAGGACATGGGGTCGAAGAATTTCATTGACGTATCGTTGCGCATTCAAGCCTCCTTCAATGTGCACCAATTGACTCCTTCCGTTGTAACTGATCATTCCCCAACACCATTGCACCTCAGCCACCGTGCGGCGGAGCTTCATCAACGCAATTTTGGGCAAAACGTTCATTTCGCCTACGGTAGACCCTACGCCGTCTATCATGACGCTGCAACAAAAATAAAGATTCGTCACTAAACCAGACACGTCTCCATTGATTGTCAGCTGCCCAGGAACGATGCTGGTTGGCCCAAAGAAGTCGATTTTGGCGATGGCGGCGCGTAAGGACAGGTCCTCGGTGAGGTCGTTGTGCCCAAAGTCCAGCGTCATGCAGTCTATTCCGGACAGTTTGATCAGACACATGACGTCCTGCAGGCAATGACTGGGCAGTTGAGGAAGCTGTTGTAAACCTGTCTCTGAGGTGACGAAGCCGAATAAAGCGATCCTCCGCTGCTGTTGTCACTCTGGGTCGTCCACTGCGATGCCCGTCTTCAACTGAGCCAGTGGCTTGGAACCGGTGTCAAAGTCGACTGATGGTACTCTGATGCACGTTTAGATGCCTGGCAACCTGACTTTGGCCTGCATGCAGTCGGCCAATAGCAATGTTCCTTAAATTTATCGATAGAGACGCCATAAATGTCTGCTTGAAAATGAACTGAATTTTTTTTGTGTAGCGTTATCCTTTTATAGGTTTTCAGTTGCGTAGTCAGTGAATAGTGTTCACCCCAAATTTTGTTGCTTTCACGTACGCGCTACAGAAAGAGGGAAATAAAACAACTGGACTTTCTGTCCACACAACTAAAATCAAGATATATTTTTCACTGAAGAACAGTTCACAGCTACTACTGTAATCCTATAAAGGGAGAGTCACTGTGTATGAGGGGCTGTTGTGTCATCATACCCCTTGAAATTCCTGAATATCATAGGGAAACTCAGTGAATGTTACTTTTTTACAAAAAGTGTCAGATGTACCCAGATGTATGGCACATCACCTGGGTTATTTATAAGGAAATTCTCTCCTGAAGATGCAGACTCTTTCACTCGTTCAAGCTCCTCCGTGTTCTTATAATAGTAGAAATGACTGGATGGAGGCTTGAGGGCTGTATTCACTTTCAGCTGGCTTCCTGCCACCAGTCGGTAACAGGGAATAAAACGCTGGAACAAAAGGATACCCTGGCTTTACATCTACTCACTGAGATTATTTAATATTTTCCTACCAGGATATGGGGTCAGCCTTGCGTGCCGTACATGTGCACAAGCCCCTAACTTTGTTTGACTCCCTCCTTGCTGTGACCACACCTCAGGTCCCTATGGCAGATACGCCACTGTACCTTTACATCTTTTTTCCTCAATACAATAATGTGGGGTAACCACATTTCCGTTGGTATGATTTTCTCTTTTCTTTTTATATTATAAATGCTTCAGGCATGTAACTAGTGTTCATAGAACACAGAGGCTTACTACTATAATAATATAACAGCATAATCATGACAACATACATCAATTAGAATACATTTTAAGATGAGGACTCAACAATGTCTCACTACCGACATGTTCTTCATTTTCCTCAATATCAATACCCCTGTGGAATTAAACGGAATAATTCATAAATCGTCCTTACTAACAGCATAATATCAAAGAAATTTTAAGATGAGGACTCAAATGATGCTGACTTGCAAAGCAATGGCCAGCATCGTCCTTACCACAATTCAAGAAATTAAACAAACTGACTGCAAAGCATGGCCGCAGTTTCACTCTGCACTGGTCTCAGGCTGGGAAATATTTATTTTACTTTAAATTTACCACAGCTGAATCTCAGCAAAATGTTTAATGTAAGTTATTTTTGACAACTGGCAATTGAATAAGGAAAACCCCTTGCTAATATTGGGTACCACTAGCCAATCAGAAGCTGGCGACTACCAGATTTCAAAATGCAGTTTTGAAAAACAAAAAAAACAATTCCAAACTACACCGCGTCTGCTATTTAATTGGCTAGCCTATGTTAGTTGCCATACAACAAAAACGTTTCGTTGATAACCAATTTCCTATCGCCCCCCCCCCCCTTTCTCACCCTATACCCTCTGTACTCAAGCGAATTTGAATATTCACCTCAATGCCTCTTTCTACGCGATCGTCCCTTTAACGTTATGAAAAATTCAAGTAAGGTTGACTGTCTGTCTGGTCTACCGTCTTGGACATTTTATTTTCCTTCATAACTTCACTAATACTGGGGCTATCATATTATTTAAAACATATTCTTGCTTAGGGGAGTCTCAGCTATCTTATCATATAAGTTTTATGTTCAGTTTCCTATTAATAAAGATTTTCATTTTTGTCACTGTTCGTTCGTCAAATAATATTTTACACAAGACCACCATTTCCTCCTTTCTCCTCTCCCGCTTAGCCTATGTGATTCAAATACTACTTGTTTTAGTGACGCCAGTAATTCTACAACGAGTGGGGACAAACTGTCTGTGTGTTTGCCTCCGATGGCGTTTGCCGCCGAGTGTAGATACGCATGGCAGAGTGTGGCAGGCAAATCGGGTGTTAGACGTGGCGGGTTAACAAGTTGGGTTTTATGATTTGAATTTTATCGTGTTTCACTACCAAATTGTAAGACTTACTACTGATTAACCTGTTAAAAACAAAATATTACGTTAATTCAGATAGTATTGTGCGGCGCTCTTCCGCCAATTAGTTAATTTTATCGGTTAGGCGGCCGTGTATGCAGCAGATCTTACAAGTTTAAACATCGGTAGTACGTTGGCGAAACCGAAACTGCAACGCGTTGTATATTATATATGCTATAGGCTTTTCGCACTGCACAAAAGGCAGTGGCGGGCGTGTGAGAGCAATCCCGTCAGACACAATCGGGCTGGTCTTATTTATTTTTGTTTTTATGACTAAAATCCATAGAAATGAGTAATTATCCTCGCAGATTTTACCACACACCTCCCCTCTTAAACATGCATCACTATGCAGGTTATTATCTGCGAGATAACTTAGCTCAATGAAGTCTTATGCGTTTCTCTGATTTTCATCACATGGATGTCTGCTTAAAAAGTCGGCACCCACATTCGTCGGACCCGGGATATAATCTATCCGGAATGAGTATGGCTGCAGTAATAAAGACCATCTCAATAATCTGGAATTTTCATGCTTCGCTTGTGACAGGAACACAAGAGGTGAATGATCCGTTTGGACCACAAATGTCCTGCCATATAAATAAATCTGAAATTTCTTTATAGACCATATCAAAGCGAGACATTCCTTTTCACTTGTTGAATAATTTTTTTCCGCCTTGTTCAACTTGCGGCTAGCATAAGCGACTGGTTTCAATTCCCCATCTGGTGAGGAAGACCTTTGCAACAATGTAGCACCTAGGCCCACATTGCTTGCGTCACTTCTCACAATAAATTCTTGAGTTAAGTCAGGCAATTGCAATACTGGCCTGCTTGTAAGTTTTTCCTTCAACTCTTGGTAAACTAATTCGCACTGAGCAGACCAAATTATTTTATCAGGTTGACCTTTACGAGTTAAATCTGTCAGCGGAGCACATATAGAGTTAAAATTTTTAATGTACTTTTGGTAAAAACCACACAACGACACGAAAGATCGCACGTCTTTCTTTGTTTGGGGTCGAGGAGCTTTTTTCAATTTTTCCAGATTCTTGGGATCAGGGGTCATGCTACCCTGATGCACAGTATGTCCCAAGAATTCCAACTCTTTACAACCTATACAACATTTTGTTGGCCTGGCGGTTAAGTTAGCCTCTCTGAGTCTATCTAACAGCATATTCAAAGAGGTAACGTGTTCCTCAAATGTTTCCGTAGCAATGAGGATATCGTCCATAAAATTCGAAATACATGGATTTTTCAGGGGATCCAGCAGTTTTCGCATCATCCTTGAAAACACACTCGGAGCATTTTTCAACCCAAACGGCAACATGTTGAACTCATAATGACCTTCCGAGGTGCTAAATGCTTAATAAGGTCGAACCTCAGGCTTTACTGGAATTTGGTAATAGCCCTTGCTAAGATCCACCTTAGAAAAATATTTTGCCTTGTTCAGTCTGGCAAATAGTTGAGTAGTATCAGGTAATGGATCCACCTGACCTTCTGTGACAGCATTCAGTTTCCTGTAATCTATACACAGTCTATGTTCTCCCGATGGTTTCCGCAACAGAACCACGCAGGAACTATAAGGAGACTCACTATGAGAAATAATCCCTTCTTGTAACAAATAATCTATCTCCTCTTTTAAAGCTTTCTCCTTAGCGAATGGAATAGAATAGGGCCTCATACAGATAGGTGTTGGGTCTAGTAGTTTCATATCATATTCCAACAAATGGGTTTTTCCCGGTTTATCTGTCAACACATCTGTATGTTTCTCAAGGATCTGTCGAACCTTCTCCTTCTGCCCTTTTGTCAAGTGATTGCTGATTTTCACCTGCTCAAACGTTTCACTGGTTTTCAGTGGATATTCAAATGAGGAGAGAGGGTCATTTTTCATTTCGGTTGCAATAGACAAGGCCAATAAGTGTGTCCCTTCCTGGATTTGTCTGTCCAGATATTTCTTCAACAGGTTCACATGATAGACTTTTTCCTTTCCCTTTTTGTCTATCTTATAATTGGTTCTGGATACCTTTTCCAAAACTGTGTATGGTCCTTGCCATCCGATCTGAGTTTATTATTGCTGCTGGGCAATAGAAGAAGTACCTTCTCCCCCACAGCAAGTTCCCTATCCTTCGCTTTTCGATTATAATAAGCAGCATGCTTTTTCCTGGCTTGTCTCAAATTTTCATTTGCCAGTTTCCAACCGGTTTGTAAACGATTGGTCAGTTCGTTCACGTATTGATAAGATGAGGTAACAGTCTCCTCTGCCTTCTCATCAGTCCAGGTCCTTAACAAAGCTTCTAACGGACCTTTTATTGGCCTACCAAATAACAGTGTTGCGGGGGCCATTCCGGTGGAATTATGTGGTACTTCCCGGTACGCAAACAGGGCGGCGGGTAAGTAGTGGTCCCACGTGTCAGGTTTCTCATGTGCCAGCTTTCTCAGGATAGAAATGAGAGTCCCATTGAACCTCTCTACCTGGCCGTTCCCTTGGGGATGGTACGGGCTACAATGAAAGTGCTTGGCTTGAAACAACCTGAACACCTCTTCAGTTAGTTTCCCCTTGAACTGAGAGCCATTATCTGTCAAGATTTGATGCGGGAAACCTAACCTTGTGAATATCGTAAGTAATGCCTCTGCCACATGTTTCGAATCGATTGATGACAGGGCTACCGCCTCTCCCCACATAGAACAAGTGTCTACCAGAGTAAGGATGTAACTGTTCCTCCTCTTGGTCCGAGTGAGAGGTCCCACAATATCCACAGCAACTCTCTCAAAAGGGGTTCCCACTATGGGCATTTCCCCAAGAGTTGCGGGAGCAGTCCAATGCTTTGGAGCTACTCTCTGGCATTCGGGGCAGGAGTGTACGTATCTCTTTATGTCTTCCGTTACCCCTGGCCAGAAATAATGACAAGCTATACGCTGTCCTGTTGCACTAATCCCCATGTGACCACTGAAGGGGATAGCATGACCTAACTCCATCACTTTTTCTCTATATGATTTAGGAAGGACCAGCTGACCATGACCAGCTGCACCAGTGCCGGCCTTCCTGTATAGCAATTTATTCTTCATATAGAATTCTCCTTTATTTGGAGGAGTATGGCTCTTTGGGAGTTTCTTATAGCACGGCTTCAGTGACTTATCTTCAGCCTGTGCCTTTCTCATCTCTTCGGGATGAGTATTTATAGGTTCATCTTCTTCCTTTCTGGATTGTGATCGGGTCTGGACTGCTGCCAAGACCACAGGTCTCGTTGGATTTCCCAAGTAGACATAACGACACCCCAATATCAGAGGGTAGATGGGTGCGTCTATCACTGCTGCTCTGATTATCCCTTCCACATAGCGAGTCTTCACTTGTATCCTGGCAATGGGAAGTTTCATGAGGGGTAGGTCCTTGGTCGCCCCTTGTATCTCCACTGTTTCTGTGGTATACTGATCTGGGTTCACCAAGTGCGAGCTCACCACAGCCTCAAAATCCAAACCTGTATCATAGAGGCACCTTATGGTGACATCATTGCATACAACATCCTCGCAAACTGGGGGGTGATAAGGTTCCTGCTGTTCAGCAGGTTTGTCCTTTCCCTCCTGTTTTCCCCTTTTCATAGCAGCAAATCCAGCAGGTTTACTTTTACAATACTTAATGTCATGTCCCTCCTTCTTACAATAAGTACAATACCATCTACTTTGATGATGAGGTTTTCTTTCCTCATTCCTTCTGTCCTTGAATTGTGCGGTTTTTATTTTTATAATCATTTCGAGGCCTATCGAAGTTCTGCTTACCTCTGTTATCAAATTTATTATGGGTTTGAGGAGCCTTAAACTGATCTACTGGTTTCTTTTTAATACCAGCTACCTCTGCCTGGGCTGCATGATACCTTTCAGCGACATTTATTATTTCCTCCAGTCTCTCCGCACCCTGTTCCATGAGAAACTTTCTCATGTCTGGAGCCATGGACTCTCTCATCTGCTCAATGAGTATCATCTCTTTGAGATCTTGGGTTTTCCCCAAAGAAGCCCATTTCTCCATATACGTTTCCAACCGGGCGGAGAACTGGTGATAGGTCTCACCCGACAGTAGCCTGGCATTCCTAAATTTCTTTCTATAAAATTCTCCGTTCTTTTCGTATCTTAACAGAAGAGCTTGCTTCAACATGTCATAGTTGTCCTGGTCACCCCTACTCATTTTAAAAAAAACTTCGTAAGCTGTACCGCGAAGTCCTTGAGACAACTTTACTCCCCATTTTTCTCTTTCCAACCCATAAGTAGTGGCTAATATTTCGTATCTGCTTAGATACGACTCAATATCATCATCTTTTTCTATAAAATAATCTAAGTGGAACCCCATGGCTGATGACGAGGCCCCCTGGCTTGCAGCGGAGTCGGAAGTGGAAGGGCTAGTTCCATTTTCCGGAGCATGGCCTTGTAGCTCTAGCTCCCTTAGTCGTAACTCATGTTCCCTCTGTAACCGTTTATCTTCCCTTTCCGCCTCCAATCTTCTTTCTTCTTTCTCTCGTTCCGCCTCCCTGTGTAGACGTTTTTCCTCCTTCTCAGCCTCGAGTTCAAGTTTCTTTGCCTCCTTCTCAGCCTCAAGTTTCTTCTCCTCCAACTGCAGCCTCTTTATCTCAGCCTCTCGATTTTTTTTTTCCTTAACCAGCGGCACTTGGGCTTTCAGCCCTTCGGCCCAATGACATGTCATTGCGAGGCTGGGGAACCTGAGGACTTTCCTTCCAACCCGGTCAGGAGCTTCGCTCCTTCCCATCCACAGAGGGTTTATCACAGGAGCCGTTCAGGCTATTCAGTCAAATTTCCGGCCGTAAACATTTCTTCAAACGCCGACGCCCGGGTTTGAACCATGAACACCTGGTCGCCAGTACAACGCCGAAGCCATTACACCAGCGCGGCTCCCCAGCCTCTCGATCAGCCTCTAATTTCTTAGTCTCCCTAGCATCTTCTAACTGCACTCTCCTTTCCTCAGCTAACCTATGTTCTTCCCTAGTAATAAATTTGTCACATTCTGAGGTGACATAATCAACCAAAATTTGTCCCTCCATATTCATATCTCTCGCCGCTTGCACAGCTGCAGAGCGAAACTTGGCCAGATCTGCCATCCTGAAAAATGTACCAACAAAGTTTCTAAATATAACTAATTATAAATTTATTTAATTAAATCTGGGTTTCTGACACTTTCTTGACTTCCCAAAATCTTGGGCAAATATATTATATGGGGATTTCCTGGGAAAATTAGACTGTCCCCAATTTATGTAGAAAGTTCAATCCCGGACGAGCCCCCAATTTATGTAGCAAATAAAGATGATTTGCTGGGGAGGTTATGATGGTATCCTAACAAAGAGTGAAATAAGTGCATGCAGTAACCGTGCGAGGTCAAGCAAATGTAGGTCCCTGATTCTATAAATGATGATGATGATGAATTGTGTACAGGGAACCTAACGCTACCTCCCTAGATCTCACACGGTCTCTCTGTTGGCTCTAGTGTAGGGTGTATGATGTACCTATTGTCTAGGGGAGAAATGAGATGATAGTACACAACACACAAACACTTTACTTTTCTATGAGAAAGTTAATAAAACAGGTGTTAAGTTTTCTTTTGAACTGAATATTACAATTTAATCTGCCTGTCCAGTTATATCTTTTGGACAGGTCTTGAAAATAAGGACAAGATAGTTTACAGAAAGAGGGTAATACAACAACTGGACTTTCTGTCCACACAACTAAAATCAAGATATATTTTTCACTGAAGAACAGTTCACAGCTACTACTGTAATCCTATAAAGGGAGAGTCACTGTGTATGAGGGGCTGTTGTGTCATCATACCCCTTGAAATTCCTGAATATCATAGGGAAACTCAGTGAATGTTACTTTTTTACAAAAAGTGTCAGATGTACCCAGATGTATGGCACATCACCTGGGGTTATTTATAAGGAAATTCTCTCCTGAAGATGCAGACTCTTTCACTCGTTCAAGCTCCTCCGTGTTCTTATAATAGTAGAAATGACTGGATGGAGGCTTGAGGGCTGTATTCACTTTCAGCTGGCTTCCTGCCACCAGTCGGTAACAGGGAATAAAACGCTGGAACAAAAGGATACCCTGGCTTTACATCTACTCACTGAGATTATTTAATATTTTCCTACCAGGATATGGGGTCAGCCTTGCGTGCCGTACATGTGCACAAGCCCCTAACTTTGTTTGACTCCCTCCTTGCTGTGACCACACCTCAGGTCCCTATGGCAGATACACCACTGTACCTTTACATCTTTTTTCCTCAATACAATAATGTGGGGTAACCACATTTCCGTTGGTATGATTTTCTCTTTTCTTTTTATATTATAAATGCTTCAGGCATGTAACTAGTGTTCATAGAACACAGAGGCTTACTACTATAATAATATAACAGCATAATCATGACAACATACATCAATTAGATACATTTTAAGATGAGGACTCAACAATGTCTACTACCGACATGTTCTTCATTTTCCTCAATATCAATACCCAATTTTGTTTGCTGTGGAATTAAACAGAATAATTCATAAATCGTCCTTACCACAATTCAAGAAATATAAACAAATGATGCTGACTTGCAAAGCAATGGCCGCAGTTTCACTCTGCACTGGTCTCAGGCTGGGAAATATTTATTTTACTTTAAATTTACCACAGCTGAATCTCAGCAAAATGTTTAATGTAAGTTATTTTTGACAACTGGCAATTGAATAAGGAAAACCCCTTGCTAATATTGGGTACCACTAGCCAATCAGAAGCTGGCGACTACCAGATTTCAAAATGCAGTTTTGAAAAACAAAAAAACAATTCCAAACTACACCGCGTCTGCTATTTAATTGGCTAGCCTATGTTAGTTGCCATACAACAAAAACGTTTCGTTGATAACCAATTTCCTATCGCCCCCCCCCCCCTTCTCACCCTATACCCTCTGTACTCAAGCGAATTTGAATATTCACCTCAATGCCTCTTTCTACGCGATCGTCCCTTTAACGTTATGAAAAATTCAAGTAAGGTTGACTGTCTGTCTGGTCTACCGTCTTGGACATTTTATTTTCCTTCATAACTTCACTAATACTGGGGCTATCATATTATTTAAAACATATTCTTGCTTAGGGGAGTCTCAGCTATCTTATCATATAAGTTTTATGTTCAGTTTCCTATTAATAAAGATTTTCATTTTTGTCACTGTTCGTTCGTCAAATAATATTTTACACAAGACCACCATTTCCTCCTTTCTCCTCTCCCGCTTAGCCTATGTGATTCAAATACTACTTGTTTTAGTGACGCCAGTAATTCTACAACGAGTGGGGACAAACTGTCTGTGTGTTTGCCTCCGATGGCGTTTGCCGCCGAGTGTAGATACGCATGGCAGAGTGTGGCAGGCAAATCGGGTGTTAGACGTGGCGGGTTAACAAGTTGGGTTTTATGATTTGAATTTTATCGTGTTTCACTACCAAATTGTAAGACTTACTACTGATTAACCTGTTAAAAACAAAATATTACGTTAATTCAGATAGTATTGTGCGGCGCTCTTCCGCCAATTAGTTAATTTTATCGGTTAGGCGGCCGTGTATGCAGCAGATCTTACAAGTTTAAACATCGGTAGTACGTTGGCGAAACCGAAACTGCAACGCGTTGTATATTATATATGCTATAGGCTTTTCGCACTGCACAAAAGGCAGTGGCGGGCGTGTGAGAGCAATCCCGTCAGACACAATCGGGCTGGTCTTATTTATTTTTGTTTTTATGACTAAAATCCATAGAAATGAGTAATTATCCTCGCAGATTTTACCACAATAGCTATGCGTTTCTTTTTTTTGAACAGTATACATTCAATAACAATAGACAAATGTAATAAAAATACTAAATTAAATATTACAATAATCATGAGATATGACTTCTTTAAAGGATACTTTATACCAGCGTTTCTCAATCTGTTTTCCGCGGAACACTAGCTGTCCGCGAGCTAATGAAGGGTGTTCCGTGAAGAAAAATGTAGAACCTGTTGCTAACAATTTCGTTTCAAACTTTATTTTTTTTAAATGGATACGAAATCCTTTTGCAATTGCGGCCAAACCAGCATGCTTACTAGCTCATGATTATGAGAGTTTGATTGATTTGACTTCAGACTGAGGAATAAAACAAAGATTTAGTTAACTTTCCCTAAATGATTTCTGGAGCAGTATTTTGCAAGAATACCCCAACATTGCAAAACTGGCAATTCGAGTGCTTCTTCCATTTGCCACTACGTACCTGTGTGAAACAGGATTTGCTTATTATGCAGCTACGAAGACAAATTATAAGAACAGCGACGCTGCCCCAGATATAACAATTCAACTTGTGCATGTACTTGACTTTTATTAGTAATAACACATAAACATGATTAAACTATTGATGGTTCTAATTATTATTATTTTAGCTGTATTAATTACTTTCTTTATTTACTTAGCTTAAACCTAATTTTAATTAATCGTAAAATATAATATAAACTTGTAAAAGGCTACTTACACTTTTAGGATCACCGTTCCGTCATATCAATTCATTTGAATAAGTGTTCCATGAACGAAAAAGGTTTGAGAAACGTTGCTCTATACCGAGCTATTCAACAGCAGGTAATGTGATCACCAGAAACAGTCCTCTGACAGACAAGTGTTTCGACCGTTTTACTTTCTTCATTTCTAAAGGGTCAGGCCCACATAGGTCATGACTCCAAAGTGTCGTTCACCTGTTTATTATTTTTAGCCCACGCTTGGAAATAAACGTATTCCACTTCGGTTGCAATTTTCAAACTGTTTATTTACTTCTGTTTTTAAAAATCTATTTTGTCATCTTGAGGAATTTGTGAAAGTGGCTTATTTTGCATAAAAACTTGCTGTCTTGAATTTCATTCGTCCCTATTTCACACCCAATCAATCAATCCATAAATTAATCAATCAATCAATCAATAAATTAATAAATCAATCAATCAATACCCTTTAGCTCCACAAGGAGCATAGGCCTTCAACAAACACATGCCATTTCATCATGTCACGTGCCATTAGCTCAAGTTCTTTCCGCGTCTTCCTCATCATTTTCACTTCTGTCTCCAATTCTCTTCTCCTTGTGTTTTGGTCTACATCGAACTTTCTTACCATGGGGGTTCCAGAACAAGGACTGCCTTGTAATGCTATCAACAGGTTTCCTCAATGCGTGTCCTGCCCATCGCGAGCGGCTTATTCTCATCTCTTATTTCACTGGCACTTGTCTGGTTCCTGTCATCAGTTCCAAATTAATGATCTTGTTATACAATTTCAATCCTTGTATTCTACGCAAGCACCCATTTATGAATGTCTGTCGGTTTTTGATTATTGTTTTGTTGTTCTTCGTGTCTCAGAGCCATACAACATGACTGAAGATTCAGGAGCGAAGATTCTTACGTTTGTGACGGACTTGATCTCCCTATGTTTCCTAATGCAATGACAGCTCCTCTTGCTTTTTGTATTCTTATTTTGATATCATTATCAGTCCCTCCAACCTTGTCCATATCACATTCAACACGATGCCTGTTCTGGAGTTCGCTGTTTCAAGGGCCCTTGTTCTTGAGGTCAGTTTCAGTAGTTGGCGGTCACAAGACCTCATACTCCTACTTCTACAGCTATGGCTTTAGTTGTGGGCACCTCATGTCTCAACTTTGAGACCAGATTATCATGCGTGGCCATTTAAAGGTGTGGTGCTCATCAAATCTGTATGGGCCGCCACAAGACGATTATATTTAAAGGTTCATAAAAATTCTGGATGGTAGAAGAACCGAGTCTGGAGGACTCTATAATTGCTGGGACGCAAAGGTATATGATCATCCTATGTGAAAAAATAGAAAACATGAAATCATACACCCAATACGCATCATATTCTGACGCGCGCTAAGTTTACAGTTAAGACTATTTTAAACACTAGCGTATTCAGTTATATATATCTTTAAGAAAAACTCTCCGCGAGTCTAATTTTTAAAAAACACACGTATATACAGAACTAAACTGTATTGGTTATAAATCCCTTAGCGGCTTCTAAATAAATTTAAGCATCTATTATATTGGGAAATAACGTATAGATATATCATTTAATTTACAACTGGAAACTTTTGAGATGGGTTTATTTAATAGGTTTAAATTAACACAAAATCCAGTGAAATAAAAATGAAAGAACTAGACCACTGATCATTTGAAACTAATATATTACCGCTTGCACAAACAGAATAAATTTAAGTCTCCAATATTGTGGTGAAATTCTAAATACAATGTCTAAATTAGAATATAACAGTATAGTGCATAAAGTCAAAGATAGGATAGTACTAAAAATTTTCGTCGAGAATTGTTGTCGTCACCCACGCCTTCAGCGTATTAATTAGTTGATAACGCAGTATAACCTAATAAAAGGTACCCCTTTTCAAATTCGTCCTTGACAATAAACGTACCACTTTTCCAAGTTCAAATGGAGTATTTGCCTAGAATACATTGTAGAGGGGAGGGGAACGGATAGAAAACCCAATGCTAATCGCGACTCGCATTGTTTCTAAAAATAAAACCAACTTGCTAGCCTTGCCTAGGGCGATTTTCAAAATACGATGTAAAAGTTAGAACATGTAGACGATTGGGTCACGAAAACAGGCTTAGCTCTTATTGCGAATGACGTAATTCTCACGTACTACGAGAGACTCTCGTAATTAGCTCGAAATTAGTGCTAAAAGACATGAATAGGTTGGTTATTGTAGAAAAAATATAGAATTTTGAACCAAGCCACTTAGCCCCATAAAAATTATATATTCGTGTACCTTAGGACTTGCTGACCAAGAATATGTTGTTAGTTACATAAATAGTCCATTAAATAACTAAATATTGACAATAATACTATAGAGAATCGGAGAGATTGTCAAGTCAAGGCATGCCTGCTTAATTTTTTATGGCATATTTTTTGGAAAAAAATTAGGGGAAATAAAGACTAAGATAGTACGGTGAATTGGATTGGATGAAATTTGAAGGAAGGCGAAATATTATTGGCCGACCTCAAAACTAAAAATATACTAACCGAGTAACGTAGGAACCGTTGAATTTTATTTTGAAAGAGTTTATTTACAACTGAGAGATGGAAAATCATTGGCAAGCTTACCAAAGCTGCGTTTGAAATTATAAGGCTTTGTCGCTGTCACAGTGTGATGAACACAGCTGTCGACTGGCAGTGCTCCGCTGGGGGCGGGTACATAATGTCAGTCGGGTATGAGACGTGTTCTCATACACATAACTTAACAACAGAGACTGCGAGGTCAGCAGGTCAGAGGTGAACGCAAGGGGCGTTCTGATTGAGGCAGTGAAGAAGAGATTGGGAGAGAGCGGGGAGATTGTTGGTCATGATGGCGGACGTGAACTATCGAGTGCAAGTCGATATTTATCTGGGATTTTCATTAATGTGTTACACTTCACGGACTATGTATATTGTTGTATCTTTGTGGTGACAAGTATTTAAATACATAAGTCAGAGTTGGGAATACTGATAGTGTTGGTTATTCCTTGAATGTGTTTGACTCCACCTCTCTCTCTCGTGTGTAGGATTTCGAGGACTAAGGCATAGGTGTATTTAATACAAAATACTCTGTGTCAGCTGGGGAGCTCGTATTTCGGTCCTCAAGTTTGATTATCTTTTCATATGCTGATGAAAAATAGGAAGTGTAAATTTGCCACTGGTATGAGTTTCAGTGCAGCGCCAGGTCAGAAATCTATTTTGGGTCACGTACATCGCAGACCTGTTTGTCATTCACGCAGTTGTCAGGTATTTTTTTTGAATAGTGTGTCACGGGTCACGGATTAGCGATACACAGTGAAGGGTGGTATTTTTTTGCCACGAGTGATTTTCAGTTCACGAACGGTGTTGCAAGTTTAAAATTTTGGAGGTGTGTTAGAGGAGTATAAAGAATTATGACTTTCATTAAGGATGTAGCGAGAGCGAAAATACAAGGCAGTATTTTTTATTAACAGTACGCTGCCACTTTACATGTGCTATAGCGTATAAGGACATTTGTGGCTCTTTGCAAGTTGAAGGTAACTTCAGATGATAGGCAAAAGTTGTCAGTTGTGTCAGCTGGTAATTCACGGTTGTCGATGAAGATGGTTAGCCTGATATGAACAGTTGTACGAGAGTGCCATATCTAACAAAACGTCAGTGCGACATTGAGCACTGCTCTGGTTAAGAAAACGACGCCGTTGTCGGCCAACGTCTGCAGGGTGAACCAAATGGTAGCAGGGTCGGTTTCAGGTATATACGATTGTCGGCCAAGCTGAGATGATGAAGATGTTGCTGCTAACTCATGCTGTACGAACAAGTGGATGGTAGCCTTGGTAGCATTCATTTCAGCGTATGAGTGATCAAAACTACAGGCCGCTGCAGCGCCGTTTGAAAGCCAACAGTTGGACAGTGTTGCCACTACACAGTGTTTACTGGCTCAGGAGACGATGTACCTGTGGAAATCAAGTGGTTGAGTCTTCTTGTAGAACGGGGTGCATGTCGAACACTGGAACTGGTGCATTACAGTATCAACATTTTACACACGGACGTTATGGAGGTAGCCAGAAGCTGAACAGTACCAGATTTACGTTACGATCTTTGCCTTATACAAAACATTGCAGTCCATCATCACAAACTGTATTGAACTTTTTCTCACGTAGAAGGCTGCACTACACCTTTGCAAACGGTGTTAACTTTCATGAACTCGTGAGATGTTATTGGAGTGGAGCTGGTCAAACCTTGCTTTGTGCTGACGACGGGCTAGCATACATTTGTGGTAGAACTTTGATGCATGTGGACTGACTTTTTGCTTGACATCCCTGTGATATTTCATTGAAGACAAGGCACTATCTGGAGACAAGCGTGGACTTTGTGCCTTACATGATAGTGCTAGGACTACTCAGGGGTCATCCTAATGGACAATATTTGTAACTTTATGTAACTTTGTAACGTGTTGTTCGTTGTGTGGACCATTGGATCATTCGTGACTAGGGTGCTGTGGATATCAACGTCATCATCAGGAACCCAGACCTTCGGAGATCATCAATTTAATTGATTTATAATTAATTTTCTTAATGTAGTATTATTGTTATTATATATTATTTGACACTTATTTTTCTTTTAGTACCTCTCTACTTTATAATATTATATAATTAATAATAATTCTCCTGTGATCTTTTTTACATTGGGTTGGTGAGTACGTCATCCAACTGGTGTGGTGTTGCATCATACTACCTTTGGTCACTTCATTGTCTATTGTAGTTTTTGTTGGGTCTTCGTAGAAGTATAATTTTCGTGTCATTTGGTTGTGGTGTGGGTTTAGGATTTTCTCTTTTGCATTGCGGAAAGGGATTGTGCTAAACTGTTCTTTAGGACGGTTGCTGAGTGAATTGTGTGCTGGAGCACGGGCTCATAGAGTTGCCCCTATTGGCTGCCTTGCATAATTCACGTTGCACATTTTAGTGTATTAGTGGTGCAGGTCTTGTTTGTTTGCACGGTGTCATATTTGTAATAGTGTCTCTTCATCATGTTTAATTGGAGTGTTCTCTTGTATTTTTCTTACTATCATGTACATACGTTAATTTCCCAAACTCTTGTTTTCATTTGGTAACAGCTACGGTTTGTAATTAGACATCTGCTGCTGTCTGAGTGTATTTTTTTTCTTATTCCACCGTACTGTTGTGTTCGTTCGTATAGTAAGGTCATCTTAATCACCTTCATTAGTGTCAACATTGTTTGTATTTTTGTTTGTTTTGTCTTAGTGAAGTGTATCTCAATTTCAATTCCAATACCTATAGCAAAAGAGTAGGTTGGGTACTTTTGCTTGTGTAAACGTAGTTCTTTGTTTGGTTGAGAATCACATGTATGTTTATGCCATTAATTATATTGCAGTGAGGTTTGGTTACACTGTTTAAATATTAGGGGTGTCATGGGTACAGCAAGTTGTGCTGTTGAATAACTTCACATAATAATACGGAATACACCCTTTTGGTTGGTACAGTCAGTATTTCTGACCAAGTATTGCATATAATTTTGATTCATTTTTCTAGTACAATATCTGATAATTTTCCAGTGAAGAATACTGAATGGTTTTTTTTGTACACTGAGTACTGCTTTAAGGAATTTTGATATTATTACATTACATAACGATGGCTAGCCTCTTAGAATTTGTTGATGCTGGTAAAGCGCTAGCGTTAACAGGCCCTGCTCTACAGGAATGGGCAGAAAAAAAAATGGAAAGAAAAACAGGTTCAGGATAGAATGGAACGGTGTGAGGAGAGAGAATTCCAGAAATTGAAGATAGAAGCAGAGAAAGAGATGAAGAAGATGGAAGCAGAGAAAGAGATGAAGAAGATGGAAGCAGAGAAAGAGATGAAGAAGATGGAAGCAGAGAAAGAGATGAAGAAGATGGAAGCAGAGAAAGAGATAAAGAGAATTGAAGCTGACAGAGAAATACATCTGAAGAAGCTAGATAATGAATCCAGGAAGCAGGATTCAGGTGGGAAAGAATTCTCACGTCCCTATAGACTACGGTTACCCAATTTTAATCACGATTTGGACAGCATGGACGTGTATTTGGAACGTTTTGAATCAGAAGTTTTGGCGTGGAAGATAAAGAAGGAAGAATGGCCTGTTCTGCTGGGAAACTTGCTTTCAGGATCTGCGTTAGAAACTGTGTATAGCATCCCTATAGCCGACAGAGCAAATTATGACATAGTCAAGGAGAGGTTGTTAAGGAAATTTCGTCTAACGGCGGAAGGGTATCGGGCTCGTTTCCGAGACGTGAGACCAAGCGTCAATCAGGATTTTGAGGATTTCATTGCAAAAATTACTCAGCTGCTAAATCGATGGATTGAGATGGAAGGTATTACTAGAGACTTCGATGGGCTTTTCGACCTTATGTTACGGGACAAAGTATTGTCATCGTGTTCATCTGAGCTTATTGCGTTTTTCCAGGAACGCAAGCCCAAAAACATCGGTATGATGTCAGAATTAGGACACCAATATGTGACTGCGCATCCAGGAAAGGTCATACACAGGGAAAGTATCACTGAGACTTTTTCAGCAAGTATAGGGAAGGTTACTAGAAAACCTTACAATCAACATAGATCAAAGAGTGCCGATAGATTTGGCCCCAAAAGATTTAATTATGATAGACCCTACTTTCGGGGAGAAAGATCTCCTGCACGGTATGACAATTATCGGGACCTTAGATCACCGAGGAAGAAATTTAACTATCAGTCTGATAGAAATCAATACAGATATACTGGAGACAGACATGATAGGTACCCGCGAAATCACATCCAGATAGATGCGCCAAACGAGCAGGAACAAAGACGATTTCGCAAAAGCTCACCTTACCAAAGAAACAAATCATTTGAGAAAAAAGAGTCACACCGAGTAGACAAACATTCTCCAAACAACAGTCCGAAAAAGGATAGCAATACTCAGCTACACTGTAGTCTCTGTAAGGGAACAGGACATTTGGCAAAGGTCTGTGCTAATAATTCAGAACGAGCTAATTCGGCTTGCATAATAGAAACCTTTAACAATGAGAATTGCGAAGGGTGTAGGCCATTATTTGAACCAGACGGTAAGCCTATGCTTATCTGTGGTCACACTCTGCCTTGTCTCTCTTCTCTTCAAGAAAATGGTCATTTGGAATTGCATCCAGGATTTGTGCAAAAACAGGAAGTGTCTGTGTTGAGAGACACGGGATGCACAACTATAGGAGTGCGTAGATCCTGCATTGACGACTCATGTTTGATAAGTAAGACAGCAAGATGCGTCACTTTCGGGGGTAACATTGAGTATTACCCTCTTGCCATTATTGAGGTGGACACTCCCTTCATATCTGGTAGAGTACAGGCCTGTGTACTCGAAGCACCGATAGCGGATTTGATTGTGGGTAATGTGCAAGGTGTACATGAATGTACTCAGATGGACATCAGTAAATGGAGGGACAATCGTGTGCTTATGGCCAATGCAGTGATTACGAGGGCGCAGTCAAAGGCAGATGACGCATTAGAAGCGACGCATCATGAAGCTAAGACATTAGAATTGGTCAAAGGGAGTCAGGATACACAGGTGTCGGACTTTATCCAGCACCAACGATCGGACGGATCATTGCGTAAATTTTACAACTTTGCCGAGAGGGGTGATGTAAAGTGCACGAAGTTAGCCAGACATTGGTTCGAGCTCAAGAATAATATTCTCACTAGATGTTTCGCTAAGGGAGTACAAACTCAGCGCCAAGTGGTGGTGCCAGGTAGTTTTAGAGCAAAAGTGTTAGAGGTTGCACATGACTCCCCTTTCGCGGGACATATGGGTGTGGCTCGAACGCGCCAGAGGGTGCTGTCACAATTTTACTGGCCATTGTTTAGCAAGGACATTAAACTATATTGTAGGTCCTGTAAGATATGCCAACAGATGAGGCATAAAGGCAGAACTCCCAAAGCTCCAGTGCAGGTTACGGACTTGTCAGTCCGACCGTTCCAGAAAGTAGCGATTGATATTATAGGCCCCCTCTCGGTCACTTCAGACAGGGGATATCGTTTTATTTTAACGATGGTAGATTTATGCACCAGGTGGCCGGAGGCGGTGCCGATGAAGAATATTACTTCACAAGCAGTCGCAGAGGCTTTGCAGATGCTGTTTTGCAGGTTTGGTTTTCCGGAAGAAATATTATCGGATAGGGGCCGTCAGTTCATTTCGAAGGAGATGTCAGAAATCACTGGGCTGTTGGGTATTGCCCAAACATTCACGAGTCCATATCATCCTCAGTCAAACGGAGTTTGCGAGCGTTTTAACGGTGCATTAAAACACATGCTGGCAAAAGTGACCGCAGAATCTCCGCAAGAATGGGATAGGTTACTCCCAGCGGTCCTTTTTGCCTATAGGGAGGCTCCCCAAGAGAGTACAGGATTTTCTCCTTTCGAATTACTGTATGGGGCAAACCCAAGGGGGCCGATGCACATACTGAAGGATTTATTAACTGGAAAATGTGCAAATAGCACCTCAGTTACGAGTTATGAGTATGTAGTCAGCCTCAGGAAACGTATTGTAAAATCTTGTTTGGTGGCACGTGATTGCTTGGCGGGATCGTTAGCACGGTATCGGAAATACGCAAATCGGAACTCCAAATTAGTATCTCTGATTCCAGGTGAGGAAGTTTGGCTTCTTTTACCAGCTAAAGAGGATAGCTTGAGTATTACGTGGCAAGGACCATTCAAGGTGGTTAAAAAATTGACAGATGTCGATTACCTAATTTCGGTCCGAAATAAGGAGAAGGTATTTCATGTGAACATGCTGAGACCATATATAGAACGACCTGAGGCATTGAAAGCAGTCACAAGGGCAGCACAGACTGAAGCAACAGTGGCATGTACGGCAGTCGTTGATGACACGGGAGACGAAAAAGGTGAAGGGAATATCCAGTTATCCCTCGTACCCCTGGTTCATTCAGAGTCATGGAATATGGTGCGGATCAGTGAGGACCTAACAGTAGAACAAAAGTCGGAAGTACAGAAGATATTAGCGGAGTTTAAGGATGTCCTCACAGATCTGCCAGGACGGACAGACCTGATTTGTCATGATATCACTCTGACATGCGATCAGCCTATTAGGGTAAAACCATATCCATTGCCCATGCATTTCAAATCGGCTGTCGAGAGAGAAATTGATGACATGCAACGACTGGGTATCATTTCTCCGTCGGATTCACCATATTCTTTTCCAATGGTTGTGGTTCGCAAGAAGAACGGATCTCTTCGTATATGTATTGACTTTCGGAGATTGAACAGCATCACCGTCGTTGACGCTGAACCAATACCTAATCAGGAAGATCTGTTAACACAACTTACCCATGCGACATATTTCAGCAAACTCGATCTGTCTAGAGGCTATTGGCAGGTACCCCTCACGGAGGCTGTGAAACCTCTAACAGCGTTTAGCACCCCCAAAGGATTGTTTCAGTTCAATGTCATGTGCTTTGGCTTAGTGAACGCGCCAGCCACATTTGTAAGGATGATGAGAAGGTTGTTAGGACATTGATCTGATATCATTACTTATATCGACGACATATGTTTGTTTCATGAGTCATGGGAGGATCACATGATTGGGTTGTCTTCCCTATTGCAGTGTCTAAGAGAGCATAATTTAACGGCACGGCCGAGTACAGTTTGCATAGGTTTTAAGGAGTTAAATTTCTTAGGACATACTGTAGGTCATAATCACCTGAAACCGGAAGATGAGACAGTTACAAAAATTTTACAGTTGCAGACACCTAAAACAAAAAAACAAGTGAAAAGTCTAATTGGACTTGTGAATTTTTATCACAAGTTCATCCCTCAGTTCTCTTCCATTGCAGCTACACTTACCTCGCTAACGAGTAATGGGATGCCAAATAGGGTCGTGTGGACACAAGATTGCGAGATAGCCTTATCCAAAATCAAGAGGGTGTTCTCTAGGAAACCCATCTTACTGTTGCCAGATTTACGCAAACCCTTTGTTTTGCGGACAGACGCATCTTCTGTAGGAATTGGTGCTTGTTTAATGCAAGACCACCAGAGTACCTTACATCCAGTGATGTATGTGAGTCGGAAGCTGTTGCCGGCTGAGACTAGGTACTCTACGATTGAAAGGGAGTGCTTGGCAATTGTGTGGGCAGTTTCAAAGTTGTCCCGATATTTGATAGGTTCACATTTTGTATTACAGACAGACCATCGACCACTCTCATTTTTACAGTCGTCGAAATCGACAAGCTCAAAATTAACTCGTTGGGCTCTCTTACTGCAGCAGTACAAGTTTACTGTTTTACCTCTAGAGGGTAAGCTTAACGTGGTAGCTGACACTCTGTCTCGTTTGTAGAATGCTTGTTTATTTCTTAGTTTTCCCCCACATGATGTTTAATTGAGTATGCAAGATGTGTGAAGACAAAAAGGAAATTAATGTATACTTGGCTCAAAAGCCGAATGTTTGGTGTTTGGAGTCCGTCCAGCCGCTTTCCAGAGAAAGAAAAAAAAAAAAAACTTCGTTTTTTTTCCCCGGGGGGGGGGGGGGGGGAGTAGATGTCACAGTGTGATGAACACAGCTGTCGACTGGCAGTGCTCCGCTGGGGGCGGGTACATAATGTCAGTCGGGTATGAGACGTGTTCTCATACACATAACTTGACAACAGAGACTGCGAGGTCAGCAGGTCAGAGGTGAACGCAAGGGGCGTTCTGATTGGGGCAGTGAAGAAGAGATTGGGAGAGAGCGGGGAGATTGTTGGTCATGATGGCGGACGTGAACTGTCGAGTGCAAGTCGATATTTATTTGTGACAATATAATGCACTTTGTTATCTGGGATTTTCATTAATGTGTTACACTTCACGGACTATGTATATTGTTGTATCTTTGTGGTGACAAGTATTTAAATACATAAGTCAGAGTTGGGAATACTGATAGTGTTGGTTATTCCTTGAATGTGTTTGACTCCACCTCTCTCTCTCTCTCTCTCTCTCGTGTGTAGGATTTCGAGGACTAAGGCATAGGTGTATTTAATACAAAATACTCTGTGTCAGTCGCCATTTTTCAAAAACCTTAGATGAAGCAGGTGCGTTGAGAGCAGCATTGCTGTAGACCATATTTATCTCAGCAGTCTGGACAAAGGCAGAAGGAACGAATGTGTAATTCTATTGCCAGTCAACGTATAACTTGTGTGTTTTTCATTGAAACTTGTGGTAAGATGACTATTAATTATCTTTTATTTAAAATAAATAAATGTAAGAGAATGTTAGATGAAAAGCCATCATGATTAGTCAGTACATAGGTCCCCAGCAACCACTGTCAGGGCCTATAAGGTATCCATTGTATATAAGCTACCAGAGCGAGGTAGATACCAAAGAAAATGCAGGGGGCATCATGAATCATATCACCCATCCTATTTTATAGAAAGAGATCAGTGCAAATGGCAGAGGCGTAACAGCCATTAGGGAAATGATGAGAATCTGGTATAAATTGTTTCATCAAGGTAGAGTGGAGGAGCAGGGTTGGTCAGAGAAGAACTGACCATGTTCTTTTGTTGAATTGTATTATTATTTGTGAATTTGGTGGAATTGAAGTGATGTTGAGACAGGCACATAACTTTCATTTGCAGGGGTTCTGCTGGCACTTATCTGGTGTCAATGAATGGTCTGAGTGAGAAAGCCTACATTATTGTGAGGAGTCCCTCTTACTAAGTCTGTACTCAAGCATTTAAAAGACCAGAGGAGACTGTGGCTTGTGGCCGAATCTACGACAACTGCTGTGATCCCTGGGTCCAGATAAGTCATAATATCTGGCCTGGGACAACTTATCATAAACATTAAGCGAATCTCCTGTATACCAAATATTTCCACCCAAGGATTAAATAAACAGTGAGATGATTAACAAAAGAACAGTGGAATGAGGATAAATTCCCAACCTGTCTCCTAATACCAGTAGTCATCATATATTAAGTAATAATATTTGAAAGATTTTAATTGTAACAATGTGCCTTGGACATATGGTCCTATTTATGTAAATATATTTATATTTGTAAATATATATCTATTGATTCACTTGAGTTGTGGTCCTGACCAAAACAAATTTCGGTTCAGGACAAATAAATTTGAGAAAAAAGAAATTCCAAACTATAAATTTACCCATTGGTGTTAGTTAAATTCATAATAGCATTAGTATCTGTATGTGTATATGTTTGTATTGAATTCCTATAACATCACTCTTACATTATCCTAGACACTAACGTAGCTCTCAATCATACTAGGCCAAAATATAACTTAGA
The DNA here is from genome assembly GCA_024509875.1 of Oreohelix idahoensis. Lineage (NCBI taxonomy): Eukaryota > Metazoa > Mollusca > Gastropoda > Stylommatophora > Oreohelicidae > Oreohelix > Oreohelix idahoensis. Next base: position 97,244 of record JAMPIV010016401.1, read on the forward strand.
GTGAGATCGTAGGTGGTATCAGCAAGGTACTCTGAAACACAGCTATCAATTGTCTACATCAGGGACCTTCACAGATTGACCTCACTCAAGTACAACTTTATTACACACCAATCTTCTTAACATCAAAACCCACCACATATATAGAAGATATCCGCGAGAAATCTTGTTCTATAAGCTAGTACTTTTATTCAGACTCACTGGCGCAAATGATAAACGCATTCTTCAGTGGTCTCAATATATAATTAAAGAATTGAAGGATCAGGGGTACACGCGAACTTTCACAACTTTTTTATATCAGGGGAATTCTGCGTTTCTGCGCCGCCATCCCAGCACCATTACCCAACTATCTACCGCTAGACTTTCCCCGTTCGTCTCGGTCTGCAAGCGATTTCAGCGCTCTTCTCTGGTTCGCACTGAGGTGTTAAACGAAGGCGTGAAACTGCTTCGTCCGTTCTGGGGACCACCACTGCCTTTGAGGATACCGCTCTCCCGATAAGCTTTGGCAACTCCTACTAGGCGGGGTGAAAGAAAGGTGTAGAGAAATGCTTGATTATAATCGCTCTAGAGATAGACAGTAGGCGTGGTTTAACCTCCCCTAAGGCAAACCGAAACTCCTGGATCCTCGCCTGATAACTGTTTATCATATTAATTATCCAACGTTGGTAAAAATCCACGTGGAAATGATGCATACTAATGAGCCCGCGTGGGATCCACGTTGACTATTGTGTTTCAGACAAATCCAGGGGCTGCGATGCTATTCAAGGCTACTATCCTTTATCATCCATCAATTCAGGAACTTCAATTTTCATACTCTACGTCACAGGTTGAAGGCATCGAAGAGTTAGGTTAGTCCCTAATTTAGCTAATTAAAGTATGCATAGAATAAAATGCACTTAGGAGACTAAAATATTATTAGACCGATAGATAAAGAATAATTCAGGGTATAATTTAAGCTTTGGATGAATAAAATCGCCCCAGAAAAATAATTGAGAAAATAGTTTTTCATAATTGAATAGAGAGACCAATTATGCCTCATTTTGAGATTCGCAACACCCCTTTTCCCTCTGCCTTCCGATACGCCGGATATGCTAGTATAAATAGACATTGCCCTTGATAAAAGCAGGCCATTCATAATTTGAAAAACACAGTAAGCGCAAAAAGAGTTAGTGAACACTGATTTTGCCTTTACCATCTGCATCTGAAGAGCAGACTATAGATGCCCATTGACAGCTCGTCTGTTTGTGCCTGAGGGTAAGAAAGAATATATATATATATATATATATATATATATATATATATATATATATATATATATATATATATATGTTTATAAATATATGTAGTTCTATTAATTCACTACAGTGTGCGATAGGGAGTGTGTAGACGTGTTTCTGCAACAATTGTGTAAATTCTGGAGGCCTTACCAGCATGTGTATATTTAAATAAATTAAGAAAGGAAGCAGAAAAGGTGTCCATGATTTTAGAAAAGCATTTTAAGAATTATCTCTTAACGGAATGAATCACACATACCAGGAACATAAGAAAGGATGACAGAAATTGTTGTAATGTATTGATCAAGGTATTACTTAGTATTTTATACTAGACCAAATCATTGTATGGAGGTAGATCATGGACAAATGGATCTAACTTAGGATTTAGAAGGAAAGTTTAGTCACCGTGAACTGGATGTGGGTAATATTGGTATATATTGTCCTGTGCAGTTGCTAGCTCACTGTCTGACACTGTCTATCATCCCCATCTTTTGTGATAATGGGATAGTGATGGACCATATAGGGGTTACATTTATTTTATTCCAGGTTCTATCCTGAAAATTACACAAACGTTACAGAGTCGTCCATCTCCTGCTGGATCTTGTGGTGCGAGCGCTCTTGTGGTCAACAGAGCCAGATACCCAGCTTCCACTGCCTGGAGGAATGTATAATACTTGTCTGTCCTTGGCAGGAGTGTAACCGATCTCGAAACAAAAGATAAGTGGCAATACACTGCCACTAGTCAGCGTATCCAGATTGTATCCCTGTATTAACAATTGAAGATTAAAATTTACAACTAAGTGGATGATTAACGTGTGGACCTAAATATACCAATTACTTGCTTCACATTCAAGAAATAGTGACATAAACTTGTTAGGTATTATATAAATGTTATTCCAAGGAGTTTATTACCAAAAGGATCACCTTCAACAAGTTGAAAGACTTTTTGAGAATTTCAATTATTTTCAATGTTTATTGATTTTATGTTGTAAATAAATTTGATTTCATTTCAAGCTTTCCTAACCGAAAAGAGAAACGGTATAGGCTAAATAAATTGTAAATATTTACCAGCAGACTTACTTACTTATCAAAGTTGAGTTCATGTTCTTGTTGGTAAATAACTTTGTAATTCCTCTCGCGACAATGTCGTCGTCTTTGACACTTCTAATAATTTCGAGGCATGTCTCTCACTGCCAGCTCCCAGTCGTCAGTAACATTAAGAATATTTGGTAAGCAAATTTTTTTTTTTTTTTTTTTTGGCTTGTGATGTGCTGATTGGCATACTCTCATGAAATATATATTTATAGAACGTTTGGCTGGTTTTGCCATTTGTCTTTAATCATGCCACGCCTATTGTAACAATGAGCTCATTGAGTACTCTGTTGTATCGCCATATGTATCACTTTTGTGTTATCGACAGTTACGATCGTTTCTTTCTCTTAGCAGGGGAGCAGTGAGAATCATCGAATTTCCTCCATTTCACAAGGTTTGTGGCTGATAGCAGAAGTTAATACCTTGATATGATAATGAAGCTGAGTCTTACAGCTACCATGCGCCATATATCAGTCCGTGTCAAGGATCTGTGCAGTGCTCCTTCCAATATAGCCCACTGACCTTTTTGAGATTGCAGAACTACTTTATGAATTTTTTTTTACTATGCTCCGTTTCTCTGATGTCCCGAATGATCATATATCTGCGTTCTTTGGGCCACTAGAGCATGTCACCGTGGCCAAAGCCTCTACTACTTCCGTCCTGTTTTTACTATAGCAATTAATAGATCTGGAGCATAGTGTTTACTGCACTAAAGTCCAGGCCCGGTCATTAACCAACATCCTGACACATTCCTATACGTACAGTTTTATAAACATGTACCTGGATCCTCGGATATCCGAATACTAACATACTCATATACCCAAAATACAAATCCATATCTTTTTTCCAACAAAAGTCTTACCGATATCATCTTGGTTAATTTTATCAAACGCTTTGTTATCAACTCCTAACTTCTCTTCAGGAAGCGAGCTATCAATATCTGACGGTTAGATAATATTTTCTGTGTCCGTCTCATCAGATATAATATCCTGGATATAAATAGGAGACACTGCGTCGGTCTTGTGATCAATGTCAATAAAACAATAAAACGCAGATCTGATGTGTGCTACAGTGGAGAAAACTAAACAATTTCTGCCATAATATTATGTTGTTGATACAAAGATACAGTATATATATATATATATATATATATATATATATATATATATATATATATATATATATATATATATATATATATATATATATATATATATATACGTTTCAAATTTTCGATTTCTGAATGTTCTAGTAAGCATATACTTAAATATATACATAATTACACATGATCACATACCCCAACCTACAACACATACACACGCACTTAAAACACATAAACATCATACATAAATATATACCTGAGCATTTTGGAAATGTCTACAACAGTTGAGCTTGTACAAGAGGCAGTTAGGCAGACAGGCAACAACAGAACATTCTTGTAAACAACCGTATCTGATATTTGGTAGGAATATCGTGGATTGAACTTTACCCCTGACACAAAAACGGAAAAAAAGAATTAAAAAATGGACTACTATCAGAATGCAGGCGTACTACTATCAGAATGAAGGCATTCAACTATAAGAATGCAGACAAATTACTATCAGAATGCAGACGTCCTACTATTAGACTGCATGCATATTACTTTCAGAATGCATTCATATTACTATCAAAATGCAGACGTCCTACTGTCAAAATGCAGACGCCCTACTATCATACTGCAGACATATTACTATCAGAATGCAGACGTACAACTGTCATAATGCAGACATACTACTATGAGGATTAAGCAGGTCAACACATTTCAAATAATTGGAACATGAAATGTGACGCCAAGAACCAATTCTTTTAAAAAATAATGATGCTTATGACATATCTATAAATGCCTTTAATCACACTTTTACTAACTGAGGTTGATCACAACAATCGTCGGCTTTTGCCATAGGCCGACATTGTAATCATCACCTCGACCGGCCTCCAACAGAAAATCAGACCACACAATGGCCCGTAACTAATAAAATTCTCAAGAACTCTACAATCTAGAGTCATTGCCCTTTCGTCCGTTATCAGCTCTAACATTCCGAGAACTAGTTCATCATCATCTGATTTTGGAAATAATTTAAAAAAATGTTCAAATGCATAAACAACTTTGTTGTATATGAAACTGAAGGTAAATGGATGTACTTTACTCTTGTGCTACAAGTATAAAAGCTTTCATTGAACATTTTTTAGTTATTCAAGGTAAAATGGAGGATGAAGGAATAAGCCGGTGAAAAATTATAGCAAATGTATTCATTAAAATTCTTCTATAAATGTTCCTCAGGAGAATATCTAAGGGTAAAGTTTCAAAATACCCCAAACAGAAGTATTCTAACAAAGCACAATCAGTTTTTAGTCAATAAACACTCGGAAAATTGTTAATTTCACAGATTACAATAACAAGTCACACGGTTGTTAAAAAGAGGAAATTTCAGTTTATGGCCTATACATCAGAAAGTTGGGAATTATAATATTATTTACACATGAATGATTGTTAGTAACTGTATCTTGTGCATAATTTAAGTATTAGGCCTAGCAATAAAAATTATTAGTTAGTAAAATGTACAATGCAGGGTACAATGGAGGCAGAAAAAGAGGCAGATGAAACAGTAGGTAAATTTGACAAAAATGTATACTGTATATTCTTACCTTGCCGCGCTGCTCCCTTCTGATATTCATTTAAAATCCATGGTAAAACACATAATCCATCGGAAATCACTAAAGATCACTCACACACATTATCAAACTATGTATAAATATTACTTTATCATAAGGCCTAAATACTAAGTAAACAATTTAACAGAAAAAGTCTCTTGCATTTTTCTTATAAAATATGGGCAACAAATCTTAAATTAAAGTCAAACAACGAAAACACGTCCTCTCTTCGACACACGTTGCGTTAATGGAAAGTTTTTCCTGTCGGAAATGACGTTTTGGGTTGTTAAAATTAGAAAACATCTCTAGACAGGAGCAAAAGATACGACATCCACTTAATAGGCTCCCGGGTCAAATGTGTCTAAATCGAAAGCCTATATAGTGGTTCTTGTGGCTTAAAGAGATTTAAGGGACATTTTAATCAACATTAACATAGGTACTCTTTCAACAATGATTGAAGGTTTAATACCGTGGTTTACAGACAGACAGAACAAACACAATACAAATTTAATGCAGCATGAAAAGAGTACAGCAATATAAATACATGTATGTCACTTCCATTATTTATGCCACTGTGAATAAATAAACTCGAAAATAAAACCGACAAGAATGATTTGAACTTCCGGTGAGGTCAACAATAGTAGGTCACACGTCTTACTAGGATGAAGGACAAAGAAAGTAGATTGCTTTGCGGCCGCAATGCCTTCGTCAGGGGCAACTTTACCCAAAATTAGAACAGGTGAAATAAATAAAAATGGTATTGGAGTATATTTTACAAACGGATAGTATACGAAAAACACGTAACGTTTCGTGATAGCTTATTGTCAGCCACAGGCACACACACACACACAAGTAATAAATAAAAAAATATAGAAAAAAATATGACGAATGATGCAGTAGTCACTACGAAAAAAGAAATGAATTAACAAATAAAAAATACTTGAAAAAATATAGAACTATGAACACAAAGAAACTAACTATAATAACACAGCAAATATTATCAAATAAAGTCAAATTATTGCATATATATATATATATATATATATATATATATATATATATATATATATATATATATATATATATATATATATATATATATATATATATATATATATATATATATATATATATATATATATATATATATATATATATATATATATAATAAAACGATATTGAATCAGTTTTACAAATTAATGGTACACAGAAAATACAGGTCGTTTCGGGTATCCCCCTTCGTCATCCACAGTTTCAAACAGGCAACAAGGACAAGACATATAAACAGGTTAAAAAAAACTATAGACACCGTAAACACGTAACATGATGAGAAACACAGATCAGAAGAGCAACAACAAATATAAATCAAATACAACAACACAGTTGAAGAGAAATAACAAAGCAAGAACAACACAAAACCAGAAAAAAAAATATCGATACAAGAAATTCAACAATCAACGAAAATCAAAAGAAGAATATGAAATAACAAAACAAGAAACTTTGCTCTGATAATCGGCGTTACAAGATCCGGAGACGCTATTAACGCTATCACAATGACGTCATTGAGCAACAAGTCAAATAAAAGTGTAACCCAGGGGTCGGCAAACTTTTAGTAGTGTCGTGCCGAAGTTATGTTGCAAAGTCACTCAGCGTGCCAACCTAAAACCACCATATTTTTATATACAACAATTATTGAAACAATTTAAAAATGATCTTGTATTAACATGTTTCCGATACATTAAATAACTATTCTATTCTTTGTAGATTATTCAATATTTTAATATAAATAGGAACAAATATTAATACAAATATTATGTTTTGCAAAATTTAAGTTTTGAACACATTAGTTTGAAATTTTATAATAAAATTGCCATATGTATATTTTGTTAAGACAGAAAGTCCAATAGTATGAAGAACAAAACAATTAAAAAACCAAACATAAAACACGTTATTAAAATTTTAATATGAGTAATCATTGATTATTATTGAACTGAGTCATTAATCAATTAATGCGACCCGTGTCCTTGCTTCTCCTTGGTTAATTGTTCAATATCAGGTGTGTATTTTGTCAATTTCAGCTTCACATAGGCTTCTGAATGTACAGGTGTGTGGACTTAAAACAGCTTTCATGTGTGAGAAAATTTGTTCACATGTATAAGTTGACTCAAAAGCCGAAAGTAGAGCAAATGCAACTTTCTTCAAACAGGTGAACGCTTCAGGCAGGGATGTCCAGCAGTTGAGGATGGCAGCTGACTTTTCCAAGCAGCTTCCTTCAAGAGTTTTTCGCAATTCTACAAATGTTATCGTCCATAACTCTGATGCCTTGAATTCGATGTGTTGCCTTTCAAAATTGTCAACATCCATCCACTCGAAAAGAGATAGGTCAAATGGGATGTTAGTATGATCAATTAAGTCAGGCTTGATGAGGTAAAAAAACATGGGCCCGTGAATTTTGAAGTCTTGACCTCGTTTAGCAAACTCTCCTTTGAGCGCTTCAACGTACGTATGAAGCTCATCTCTGTTGACAGTAAATCGATTTGAATGAGCCTTTACGTTTGGAAGGGACTTGTATGTGCTAGTGGTAATATCTCTGCAAAATATGTCTAATTTTGACGCAAATCCTTTCCAGTGTTTAAAAGATCAAGTACTGTTTGACGCTGCCCTTGTAAACGCAAGTTTAATTCATTCAGATTTGTAGTTATGTCAGCCAGAAACATCAGCTTGCGCAGCCAGTCCTCTTCATTCAATTCCGGGAAATGTTGTTCTTTTTCATCAAGAAACACCTTGATTGCTTCTAGACATGATACAAATCTGTTCAAAACATTACCTCGACTAAGCCAACGAACATTGCTGTACAGCGGGAGATCCGCATATGCGCTCTCCATTTCTTGTAGAAGAGACTTGAATTGACTGTGGGTCAATGAAGAGCGAGAAACTATGAAATTAAATATCTTGACAACAGTTTCCATTACAGAGTTCACTGATAGTGACGAAATCTTCGCACACAAACTCTCCTGGTGTATAATGCAATGGAAGCTCAATACTTGACGTCCAATACGATCCTCAAGAAGTTTAACAAATCGTTTGTTCTTTCCGACAAATGCAGGGGCGGCATCAGTAGTAACACAGAATATTTTATTCATTTTAATGTTCTGATTTTCGAAATAGCTTACAAATGCAGTTATAATGTCCTCTCCCTTGGCTGTACCATCAAAAGGTATCAAGCAGCACAGTTCTTCATAAATACGGTCGTTGTCACAATATCGCGCAACTATAGCTAGGCGCGCCACGTCATTCACATCGACACTTTCGTCAAGAGCGACACTATATACAACAGCTTGTTGTAACCCGGTTGTTTGTTTTACCGTTACATTTTCAGCCATATCAGTTATGCGCCTCTCGATTGATCTCGCAGGAGCCGGTATTTCTCGAATCCAACACAGTATTGTTTCTTTATTTGGTATATCACTAAACAAAATTTCAGCACTGCTCAAAAAAGTTTCCTTGATGTATTATCCATCTGTGAAAGGTTTGCCCTTCGAAGCTACACACTGTGCAATTTTGTAACTACATTCGGTAGTTTTATTTTTGGTTCCAAGAACTTGACTAAAATTACTACTTTGTTTTTTGTAGCCAGAAACAGCCATTTTTATGGCTTCACTTTTCTCCTCAGAGTTTTAAAACATGGACTGATGTTTAGTTTGATAGTGTCTTTGTACACTTGACGTACGGCACACGACACTTACATAACATAAAGCACAAACAGCACGATCCCTTTGTTGTATGAATCCATATTCGTTTGTCCAAAAGTCTTGAAACGAGCGTATATAAAGTTTTTGTCTTTTTTGAGTCATTTTAACGGCACCGTATCACTTAATAACAACACCAACTTTTGTGCTGCGGTCAACGGACTGTACGGGCATGAGTATGCGACAGCCGAGAGAACTGTAGAGGTGGTGGTGGTCGGGAGAGAGGGGAAGGATAGGACGGAAATATAACTTCGTCGAGGTCAGTCATTGTTGCTTCAAACTCACACTGGGAGTCAAAAACTGCGAGCGAAAACGAAATAAATAAGCTCGTCCAGGCGCTAGCCAGACACTATTGCGTAATTATGATATTACGTCTGGGCTTGCCCGTCAAAATTCGCTTGGGATTTTTTTCAAGAATCTCACCCTGCAAACTACGGTAGCAGGTAGACGCCAGACTAGCGGGCGCCGCAACTTATAACCACTCCCCTTGAAATTCGTTAAAGAATGTTTGTTCTCGGAAACGGTTCGTAAAAACGAAGACTTACGTGCAGTATAGTATGATCAGGCCTTTAGTTTGCATCAGATCGCACATTCTTACCTCCAATGTCTAAAAACTTTCGTTTTGAAGGGTTGTAAAAACAGGTATAGCTTTAAAAGAATTATATGCTTCTATTTAATTAAAAATTCAATTTTTTTTTAAAATGAGATCATATACTGTACAGTATTTTAATTCACTCAGCGTGCCATTGAAAATCGTTCCACGTGCCACGCTTGGCACGCGTGCCGTAGTTTGCCGACCCCTGGTGTAACCTGTTGCACAATTAGTGTCTAGCGTTTTACGGGCGTCAGTTGTACCCCGAAGACAACATCTAAAGCATTGAAGTCTCCTGCTAATGATACAACGTTATCAAAGAGCACCCCTAGACTATAGATGGAGCCACACAAATTGTCTGAAAGGACTGAAGAGAGACATAAAAAAGAATCACGAATAAAAAATACACAGAGAAATTATATATTATGCAAGCACCAACAACTTTAAAAGAATTTTAAAAACAGAAGGAATAGCGGGAGTGAGATAACAGAAGGTGTACGTGGAAAGAGAAAAGTAAGAAGATCTTGACAACAGATAAAGAAGAAAACAGATACGAAAAGAAGATGATGCGGACAAATGATGTAGGGCACAATAAGACAAGGTTCGACATTTAATTCACACACTCACAAGTGTTACACTTTAAACAAAAACACAACGTCAAACAATCTCTTCGATGGCGCATCTCTTTCATCATCACCACTATCTATCAGGTTCCTGTGGAGCGTTGGCCTTCAATAAGTTCCTGTCGGGTCGGAGTGGCTAAGAGGTATGGCGTCCGCCTCGAGTTCTAGATTTACCGGATTCAATTCCCAGTTGAGGGAATTTAATTTATGGACATTTTTTTCAGAACCAGTGGTCATAATGATGTCATACTCCCCCCTGGTCTCCTGGGTAGTGAGATCAGATACCTAGCCTTCTCGGATAAGGGCGAAAAAATTGGAGGTCCCGTGTGCAAGTTGCACACGTTAAAAATCCCACAGCAGTTGAAAATCGTAAAGAGTAGGCCTATCAGGCCGCTGCTGGCAAAAAATTTAAAAATTAGAAACCTACCCACCACAAAAATGTTTTTAGAATGTGTGATTCCTATATAAACACATTGGGATTCTCGCTGGGGCTACGGAGTTCGTGCACTGTGCTGAGATCCTCCTTGTGTGATCTAAGGTAGGAGATCGGAGCACTGATGGAGTAGTCCGTGTGCAATGAAGATAGTCCTTAAAAACCAAACCAAACCCATTGACACTCTAGCTATGTCTACTCCATCTTTGTTGTGCTTGTTCCTAGTTGTCTCCTTCATGTATGTTTCGGTCTCCTTTTATTTCTTTGACCTCTGAACTGCAGATTTGAACTGACCATTTTTGGTGAATCCACTGTCTATACACCACAGTTTGTCTTGTCAAGTGCCTGGACTTATCTATATCTTACTATAAATCACCTCTTTCCCACTGTCCGTACACAACATCTGTCTGGTAAACAACGTTGGCATTAGTAATGGATATAGATAGAGATGGATAATTTGGGGGGAGTGCCCATAGAGTCGAGATGAGAAACAGTGCAAAAAGCTAAGAATTGAAAATCTGAATTAGGGGATAGCGCAGGAGAGACAGCTGTGAAATAAGTAACTGTCTGTCTGTCTGTCTGTCTGTCTATCTATCTATCTATCTATCTATCTATCTATCTATCTATCTATCTATCTATCTATCTATCTATCTATCTATCTATCTATCTATCTATCTATCTATCTATCTTGTCACGGATGTCTCCCTTGCTTTGCAGTAGTGGTCCAACAGTGGCCAACATCGAGGGGATCTTCTGAGTATCTTCAAAGATATCTACCTTCGCTCACGATTACTCGTGATGCAAATAGAAGGATGATGATGCTTCTACCTTGAGGCAGTTTTCAATAGATATTCAGAAGTCAAAAACAATGCTGAATGTGTCTTAGCAAAGTTAACTTAGTATCTGCCGCCGCGTTTTGGGAAGGGATATATTGCATGATTTATTTATTAGCTCGTTCAAGCCTTTAACTGATTTAATAGTAAAATTCTACTTATTGGATCTAATGTTGTCCTCCCAGCGGACTCTGGGTCGTCCTGGCGGTCTGAATCCCTGGCTCTTTGTTTCCCATGCATGTTGTGGTAGCCAATCTTCTCCCATTCTACAGACATGGTCAAACCATCTTAGTTAGGACTGTTCTACTTGGTTCTGCAGGGGGTGGAATTTTAGGCCTTGACGGATCGTCTGGTTGCGGACCTTGTCTCTTCTTGTTACTTAAACCACCTTCCACAGATACCTCATTTCTGAGGTTTGGATCTGGCTTTTGTGGCTTGTAGTCATTGCCCATGACTCGCATCCATATGTCAAGACTGGGACATAGGTGGAGCGGTATACAGCCATCTTCGTTTTCTTACCAACCTCTCTCTTGCTGAGGAATCCTCCATTTATGGCCTGAAAAAGTCTCCCAGCTGCTGCTTTTCGAGTGGCCAACTCTTCTTTGATGCCTCCTTTCGATCTATAATAGCTCCGATATATTTAAAGTGGTCGACCTGCTCCAGGACCACTTCTCCCAGCTTAATCTGATGTCTTCTTTCTTCTCGTGATATCACCATGGATTTTGTTTTAGAGCTGCTTATGACCATCTCTCTCTTCTCCAGCTCTTCCTTCCAGACTTGCAGGTTGGATAGGAGATGTGCCTCTGATTGAGCAATCAGGGCAACATCATCAGCAAATGCCAGCTCTGAAATACATACCTATCTCATCTTCCAGTACCCACTGAATACTTTCTTGTTCTCTCCTTACATGCCTTGATAACATCGTCCATGAGGAGTATGAAAAGATAAGGTGACATGATATCACCTTGTATTACACCAGTGGTGGTCCTGAACTCTTCTGACTTATGGTTTGATGTCCTCACATAATTTCTGCAAGACTTGTAGAAGCTCTGTATAGCATGAATCAGAGGTGCTGGAATGTTCTTCCTTGCCAAACAGTCCCAAAGTTTGCTCCAGGGGACCCTGTCAAACGCGTTTTCCAGATCTATGAAACAAAGATGGATCTCACTCTTATACTCAAGGGCCTTTTCACTCAGCTGTCTGAGTGTGAAGATTAGGTCTTGAGTACTTCGGTTTGCTCGGAATCCGCACTAGACCTCATCCAATTGTGGCTCAGCTAGGCGTCGGAGTCTTTGGTCTAGGATTCTTGAGTAGATTTTACCAGGGACACTGAGAAGGGATATGCCTCTATGGTTTCCACATTGTCGATTGTCACCCTTTTTGAAAATTGGTGTTATGATGGCAATCTCCCAATCCTTTGGTATGGTCTTGTTGCACCACGCTGCCTGTCGGACCCTTAAGAGTAATAGGTCCCCTGATGCTCCCATGTACTTAACCATTTCTGGTGTTATACCATCATGCCCTGCTGCTTTGCCCATCTTGATTTTCTCCAGTGCTGCCTTCAGTTCTTCCATCTTTATGTCATCTTCATCACCATTGGTTTCCTCTTCTTATATATTGTGGTAAAGTGGGATGATATAAATATTTATAGGGGACTTAGTGTACTGACTGAGATCAGCTGTGAAGGTATCTGTATCTAATAGGTGTAGTGTTTTACAGATAACCTTACTTGCTACCACATTTATAACTCAGTCAGAATTATTCTGGAATATTATGATGACTACGTTAAATGTCTAGGGTATGTATATGATGAAGTGTAAGTCACAACAACAGACAGATAAACAATTTAATTTATTCCACCACACTTGACAACACTGTGACACTCACACACATTTAACACTCTATAAGACTATCTTAAATGAGTCACTGGTAAAGTTTCAAATATTTATGTATTAATTACTTTCACTATTATATATCCTGATTCAACTACAAAGTGAACCAGGAATCACATTCAAATGTAATCACAATTTATATATTGTTACGGTATATGATATTAACGCCGTCTGCTAAAGGTTACCAGACGTGCAATTGTAAAGGTTAAGACATTTAATATATTGCGATAGATGTTTCAATTACTGAACGCTTCATACACGATCGATTATGACGTGTATAGCGTTGTTTAGGACACAGTCGGTAACTAAGAAACGCTACCCTTTTGTACTTGACCGCAAAGCTGAATAGCTGCGTTTTTTCTAACCTTCCAATTTAATGGCAGGATATAGCCATTTATATGTGTATTTATGATGGATCAGGGTCAGTCCTAAAACTCAATATGAGAGGGAAATTATTGGAGGTTAGTATTTAACTAGAATCCTCGGAAGGATGAGAATAATCGTCAAATTCTTATGAATTATTCAGACTCGCAGTCTCACTGTCGGCAGGTAGCCATGTCTATCTGCTCGTGCATATAGCTGTGATGTTCTGACGACAATACTGCATTGTATCCTCATAACGGACATTGACACATAACCAGCAGTCTACGTTGTTGATTAATTTATGCATGACTTATATGGACTTACGCTCTACCCCTATTGGAATTGATCATCATGTATGTATCACTGTGAATAAATGTATGGACTCAATGAACCGACTTATCACGTCAATGGAATTACAAGTTCAATATAATTGCAACTTTCAAATGTTTGCTCACACGTTTTTTTCTACCCCACCCCGCATTCGCGTAAAGCAACACCAATTGACACGATGAAAATCTTGAATGAAACCATATAAGAACTCAACTAACATGGCCAGGATTTATAACCACTTTATTGACATTATATGGAACATTGTTGTCAGATTGAATGTTCCAGAACAACAGAGAAGATCGCCTTCAACAGATGGTGGCCAGTGTGGGGATCGAAAAAAAAATTCGGAAATTAACAATTGTTTACATTTGAAGGACGATCACATGATGTGCTGAATTATGACCTATGACGCAGTACTCAGTATAATCCCTAACAACGTGACGTCACCAAAGTTCGTGTACATGCCATACAAGTTGACAGCAGCAAGCCTAGTTTCTACGGAGGAAAAAAATAACAAAGCCAACGAATAAACCCTGTATATGCATCAAGAGCAAACAGTCAGACATACTTCTACACCGTTGGTGCATACCGTCATCGACAGGAGTCCGAACTGAGCACAAAAGATAAGTCATTTAAGTGTGACCTTTGTCGGTCGATAAATAACAGTGCTGAGTCCATTTTGCTTTGATCAGGCATGTCTATGTATTTTCATGTATATATGTTAAATTTGTTTTCCATCGTATGTATTTGTTGTTAATTCGTGGAGGTAGGGAGGATGAACTGAAATTAAATTCTGCGGCTCTCACGATGCCTGAATTGATTTCGGTCGTTTCTTAGGGCAGTTAAACGATTGCACCTTTGGAAACCCCATTGAGGTTTGACATTGGACTTGTTGTCCAAATCTGCTATCGTTTGACGATTTGCGTTAGCTGTACTGTCCCGTAGATAATTGGTGTATTTTATTCGTACTCAGTTAATAATTTTATTCAGTTCTGTACCATGTTCGTTACTATTCGTCCAGTCTCCTCTGACTATCATTTATTTTATGATTGTTAAATTTTCGTCCGTTATGAGTCCTGTGACGTCATCATTTTTCGCAGTCATTTTTTTTTGTGTGTACTTTGAATATTCAGTTGACCTCGGGTCAGACCTTGACCCTTCATTTGGTCTGTGACATTTCCGCTTGTTTTATTTAGTTCATAAATTCATTTTTAATTGTGAAAATGTCTTGTTTGCGTCTTAACATTGTTTGTACCCCTTAGTTGCATCATTGTTTTGTTTGTCCTCATAATATATATTAATACTACATTAATAATATGATATTATATGCAATAATACACTTGTAATTTAATTTAATTAATTTTTTCTGATAATTAAGGTTAATATGGGACATTGCATAATTATGCAGTGATAGTCCAAGAAAGTAGCACTACAATTTATAATAGATGCCTAGGGCATAATAATATAATATATATATTGACAAAATAAAATAATCTTATAGCTACCTTTGAGGTAATAGACCCATTGTATATTATTTAATATACTTTTCTGGTACTAAGAGAGTGACTTAGTACCTTGAACAATATAATTACTAGGAATTATACCCAACATTATTGGATATTGAGATTAATTGTGTGATATAATTACATTATATTTAACAGATATCATAACTATTTATGATATAGTATTATTTAGATACAATATTGTTACAAAATATTGTCTATTAGTTGAACTTAGACATTAAGTTCAGTACTATTGTGATTACTTATATTGAATATTTCTAAGTTGAGTAAGTATAATAATTACTCTGAAGCTACTATTGACTATTTTAATCAGTAATTATCAATAATTACTTACAGATAAAAGTCAAAATGCTTACTATAGACCATTTCGTTAAAATTGGTCGGGAATATGGTTATAAATCTCAAGAACTTCGTCAGTTTGCTGAATCAGAACTGGAAAAATATGAAAGAAAAGAAGAAGAGAAAAAAACTGCATTAAAGAAAGAGGAAGCAGAACGTGAGATGAAGCAAATTGACAAGGAAAATAGACTGAGAGAGATTGCTCAACGTGAAAGAGAAGAGCAAAGAACAATCGCCAAACAGGAAGAAGAGAATAAATTGAAACGAGAGGAAATTATTTTACAACAAGAAATGGAATTGGCGCGTATTAAATTGGAGACAGCAAGATTACAAGCACAAAATGCTGATGCAAACCAGAATAATAACGCACAAAATGGATCATCATCCAGCCAACCTAAACATTTCTACAACTTTAAATTACCCATTTTCAACTTGAACGTCGACGACCTTTCATCGTTCCTGGCACGTTTTGAACAGACTTGCAAATCTAACCATTTGCCTGAAGAGTCATGGGTACTCAAATTAAATGAATTCTTGGTTGGAGAACCATTGACAGCTTCTCAAAATGCTGACCCATCAATAGCAAATAACTACGGTGCTATTAAGTCCTTGCTTTTACGAAGATTTCACCTGGACGAGGAACACTGTAGGTTGAAATTTAAGGGAATTTTACCTGAATCTCCAAGGGATTTTGCAGGATTCATTGCGAACATACGCAATACATTTAATAGATGGGTTGAACTGGCAGAAGTCAACAAATCATACGACAAATTAGTTGATTTACTACTGCGGGATAAGGTATTATCTTCGGTTAGCCAGCCATTTTTTGCATATTTGCAGGAGCGTAAACCAGGTACTATGGATGAGTTAGAAAAAATTTCTTTAAACTACTGTTCGGCACATCCGAATGCAACCATTTCTAACTCCTCATTAAGAGAACCTCTACCTGTGGCGTCTAATATGGCCTACAATCATAATAACAAACAAAGACATCACAGTGTAGACAGAAGCAGGTTCCAAAGAAATCACAATGTTAACTTTCAGAAGGGACATAATAATGATTTCAACAATAAAAATGAGTTCAACAGAGGTAGATCACGAGATAGAAAGTATTCACCTCAAACAAACTACCACAATGGTCAACATAACACTAATTATAATCGATCATATACTCCCAATAATAATAATAACTGGAATGGTAATAATCATGGCTCGAGACATCGAGATAATAGTTACTATAGAGGACGACGAGATAATTCTAACAATTATACTCGGAATCGATCTCATTCTCGGGGATCATCTCATTACAACCATAATACAGGGGCGGCAGTTACAAATAATACTACCCCTATAGCTCAGGTCCCACTTGAAAATAACACAACACAGTCTTCTGCTGCATGTTTTGCTATTAATTATAATGTGGCAAATAGTTGCCAACAATGCAATCTTATTTTTCAGAAGGCGAAAGAAACAGTGCTTAACTGCGGACATATTACACCAGAGGTAGGTCTTGCAGTCAACGATGGAACAGGCCTACTAATTTTTAACAGAGGATTAGTTAATGGATCCGTCGTCTCAGTGTTGAGGGATTCGGGATCCACAACGATTGGTGTACGACAGTCGCTGGTACATCCTAGCTGTGCAACAGGGGAATATGTCCGTTGCATGACTTTTGGTGGAACAATAGAGTTTTACCCCACAGCTATTATTCATGTTAACACTCCTTTTTTCACAGGGAATGTAAAAGTATGTATGCTAAAAAAGCCTATAGCTGATCTGATGGTCGGTAGTATACACGGCAGTAAAGATTGTACTCCAGATGAGATTATAGAATGGGAGAAACATAACCTATGCACTGGAAACGCCGTGACGACTAGAGCGCAGACTCAACTCATGGAGAAAGTTGATGATAATAAGATGGATGCAGACAACCAAGAGGAATTTGTAGTCAATTCACCTATTGACAGGGAAACATTTGCAACCAAACAAAAAGAGGATAAATCTTTAAAAAAATTTTTTAAGTTGGTTGATAAAGTTGACAATCTATCCTCAGGTAATAATAACAAACATTGTTTTGTTATTAAAAATGACATATTGATTAGATGTTTTAATGACAAATCCCAAATGAAACAACAAGTTATGGTCCCATATACTTTTAGACGGTACATTCTTCAACATGCACATGACTCACATTGTGCTGGACATATGGGATATACTCGAACACGATCTCGAGTACTGTCTTCATTCTTTTGGCCAGGGGTGTCAAGAGATATTTCGCAGTATGTACGTTCCTGTACTACATGCCAAGAAGTGAAAGCACGTGGAGCTTTTCACACGGCGCCTATTCAGGCTTGCGATATCTCAGTGAGACCTTTTGACAAGATGGCAATAGACATTATTGGTCCATTGCTACCATCGGCCAGAGGACATAGATTCGTCCTTACGTGCATTGATTTGTGCACACGATGGCCAGAAGCTATCCCATTAAAGACCACCACTACCACAGATGTAGCTGATGCACTACATCTCATCTTTTCTAGAATAGGGTTTCCTAGAAAACTTTTATCAGACCATGGGTCACAGTTTATATCTGACACCATGAAGGAAGTCATGAAAACTTGGGACATTGATAGGAATTTAAGTAGTATTTATCATCCGATGAGTAATGGTGCGGTTGAAAGACTTAACCGTACACTTAAACAACTACTACATAAGGTTACTGCTAAGCACCCTCATGACTGGGACAGAGCACTCCCAGCTGTTCTATTTGCTTATCGGGAGGTACCGCATGAACAAACTGGCTTCTCTCCCTTTGAATTAGTTTTTGGTGCTCCCCCAAGAGGTCCTATGGGACTAATAAAAAACTTATTAATTGACGAGGAGATGACTCAGGACACTCAGTCATCTTACGAGTACGTAATTAATCTTCGGAAGAACATTATTGAGTCTTGCCAGTTGGCAACAGCTTCTTCTGAGGCTGCAAAAGCTAAGGCTCGATCTCTACAAAATAGGTCTCGACGATTACGCCAATTATTCCCAGGCGACGAAGCTTATGTGTTACTTCCTCACAATAACAATAAATTATTGATATCTTGGAATGGTCCTTACAAAGTCATTGATAAAATTTCCGACGTTGATTACGTCTTAGATATCAGGGACACAAAAAAGATATTTCATATTAACATGCTCAAGCAATTTCATACACGTCCTGAACACTTACAGTCAATTTTTCATGAACTAGATGACAACACAGTATCCACTTGTCATTATTCTAACTTATCTGTCATCCAGGAAGAAGAATCTTCTTTTCCTGAGGTACAGTTACCGTTACCTGTACCAGTAGTTCAACCTACTGAATCTTGGCGGGATGTAACCATCTCTTCAACGGTTACACCGCAACAGCGTCTACAGATTGCTAATCTATTACAATCTTATCCAGATGTGTTGACCGACGTCCCGGGTCGCACATCGGCTATCAGTCATGACATTACTCTCAATGATGATACACCTATTCGTGTACATCCCTATTCTGTTCCTTTACATTTCCTTGCTAAAACTACTAAGGAACTTGAACAGATGTTGTCTCTGGAAATCATTGAGACTAGTAATTCGCCATTCTCTTCTCCATTAGTGATTGTCCGGAAGAAGGACAATAACATCAGACTATGTGTTGATTATAGAAAATTAAATGCTAAGACTATAGTTGACAGCAAACCACATCCACTTATTGACGACTTACGATCACTGGCCCAAGACAGTTTACATGTTGTTAGATGTGTAGTGCGAGCGTATGATGATTGAGTGTGGGTGCGAATGAAGACGCGAATGTGTTTAGGCTCGTATAGATGTAGATCCTGCAACCCATACTCTCACATGCAGTAATCAAGGATGCTTTGACACTGCAGGCATGTTTCAAGACATTTATTGACGGGAACACACATAATATCAACAGGAACAGTCAGTGTAACAAGGTCATGCTGACCTGACATCGATAGGTATACATTTGGCATTCAAAAAGGTAAACATCAGAATAGACGTGCATGGTCAATAGCAAAGTTCTTCAATAATGACAGTTCGTAGCGTCGCCCTTGGCGTCTCTGACTAAACGCGTCAGATGCCTTAGTTACCTTGACACACAGGTGCAACTTGGCACTCCCTGCCAATTGCACATATCAGGCTGTAGTATAATAGCCGGAAGCACAGGCCTCGTCCTAACGTCGGCCGTGTACTTCTGTTAAATAGGTTATCACCAACCCTGCAGTAATACTTATTGTAGATAGAAGTTCCGCCAATCTGCGGCTCCCACAATATATCTTCGTCACTGGATTTCTGGACAATATAAGACTAACAGTCTTGGATGGCTACCTCGAGCACAAATATATAAGTTCTGAAATGGCGGATCAGTGAACTGCTGTTCACCCTAGGTAATCCTTTACATGTTCTGCCACCGAAAAGCGTAATAATGCATAAAGGTCGGTATTACCTGGTAAATGAATCCTCAGAACTACACAAGGAATTCTGTCGTCATCCCGACGCACAGAGATTCACTGGGGAAAACTGCCATAGCAGTTACTTCGAAGATTCTCCCCGAAAAACAATGGACTCTTGGTCCCTTCAGAAAAACAGGACCTCCCGGCTTCCCGGAAGTATATCTCACTCCCGCTTAAAAAAACCTTCCCATAGGCCCACGCCGAACTGTCAACCTCTGACCCTAAAGGTCAAACACAATGAATGAATAAACAAGGGAAGACAACCCCTAATCAACCTGACATCGCAGGTAAAGACACAATTATACTTATGATACAAACATAAGCAAATAACTTGACAGATGACTCCGTCGAAAATGACAGCAACATTACTACCACCCCCCTGTAAAAAAAAAATGCAATTTTTTTTTTTTTTAATATGTTCATGAGCAAGATAGCACCAGTATCACTTCTGTGCTCATGCAAACAATGAACCTAATATCAGGTACAATAGAAGAGGGTACAAATCATCTCCCAACATAGGAGAAAATATTTCCTTTAAGCCAAACAAACTAAGGGATACCATTCAAGAAACCTAAGTTGCTGGCAATACCAATCATATATCAAACATTACTAAATAATATAATCATAGCAATATACAAATGTCAATGCTATTTTAGCAACATATCACTGATGGATGGACAAAATGAAATTTGTTAAATTATCTAAACATCATCCAAATACATTTGTATTACAACATATTATGATATTAAGGACAGACCTAAGTCTGAAAATATATCAGGAAAAACTAGGACACAAGATTTAACTGGAATCATGTGGGCATCTAGACAATATGTCCGCCATCACATTATCCGAACCACGGATAGCTCGCACCGTGAAATGGAAAGGCTGAAGAGCAATAGCATAACGAGTAGATCTCGAGCTCTTCAAATCCTTACTTTGCATAGCCGTAAGAGCTTTTTGGTCGGTTTCCATAAAGAAATGCGCGCCCAGAAGGAACCTTTGTAGCTTAAGAATGGACCAAACCATAGCCAACAATTCACGGTCCAAAACCGAGTAATTCCTTTCTGCCGCATTCAGCTTCCTAGAAATATACATTACAGGATGCAGAGTTCCTGAATATTCCTGCATTAGTGCCGCTCCAATGCCAGTGGAAGAGGCATCACTACGAAGGACAAAAGTCTTATCAATCGTCGGTAGTCTTAAGATAGGATGAGATGAGAACAAATTCTTAACCTGATCCAATGAAGATTGGCATTCTTGGGACCAACGCACCATATTAGGAGAACCTTTTTTTCAATAACGTTGAAAGTGGTGCCATAATGGAGGACAGATTCTCAATGAA
The DNA here is from genome assembly GCA_024509875.1 of Oreohelix idahoensis. NCBI lineage: Eukaryota > Metazoa > Mollusca > Gastropoda > Stylommatophora > Oreohelicidae > Oreohelix > Oreohelix idahoensis. The sequence continues at coordinate 118,807 of JAMPIV010016401.1, forward strand.
TCTTCCATAGAATTGTATCAATCCCAAGAGACTACGCACTTGCTTTTTTGTCTTCGGAACCGAGATATTTAATATCTTTGAAATGTTTTGGTCCTCTGTCTTCAACAGACCATGACCAACTCGATGACCTAGGAAGGAAATTTCACTAAACCCAACAAAAGCTTTAGAGGGTTTAGCAGTCAAACTATGCTCACGTAGAGTAGATAGCAATTCCTTCAGACCCACATAGTGTTCTTCCCAAGTATCGCTGAAAAGACAGATGTCGTCTAAATATGCAATGACATCTGCACGATCTGATAGAATTCGTCGCATCATGCGCACGAAAGTCGCTGGGGCGTTCATAAGCCCGAAAGGCATAAAATTCCATTGAAACAGACCCCTAGGTGTCGAAAAAGCAGTGAGAGGTTTGGCGTGTTCCGTCAATGGGACTTGCCAATAACCTTTCGACAAGTCTAGTTTAGTAAAGAATTTAGCTTTAGAAAGTCTAATAAGTAGATCATCTAATAACGGCATAGGTTCAGCATCGAACTTCGTAACTTGATTTAATTTGCGATAATCAACGCAAAGACGTATGTTATTGTCTTTCTTTCGAACAATAACTATCGACGAAGAATAAGCTGAAGTGGATGGTTCAATTATTTGTAGTTGAATCATTTCATCCAATTCTTTCTCGACTTGTGCTTGAAAATGAATAGGTATTGGGTATGGTCTTACTCTGATCGGATTACGATCAGTAAGTATGATGTCATGTTCTATGACATCTGTGTGTCCAGGAATGTCGGTAAGGACATCCTGATATGATTGTAACGTAGAGGATACTTGACGTTGTTCCTCAAAAGACAAGTTAGAAGAGACTGTAACGTCTCTCCACGATTCCGTTGAAATAAGTGGAATCGTAGGAAGAGGTAAGTTCACGTCAGAAAAAATAGTTTCCTCATCCTGTATAACGGACAGGGATGAGATGTGACCATGTTGAACTGGAGAGTCGTCCGTCGCCTGGAAAATAGGCTGTAAATAGTCTGGACGTTCAATAAACTCTGTTAACATATTTATATGGAAGGTTTTATGCCTTCCATCCACATCGACAATATAGTCGACATCAGAAATTTTCGAGACTATAGTGTATGGACCCTTCCAAGAAATGAGAAGTCTATTCTCTCTTGAGGGCAGTAAGACATATGCTTTGTCTCCAGGACAAAGTTGACGTAGGCGTCTTTTCTTATTAGCAAATCGCCTAGCTTTTTCTTTCGCAAATTCGGAAGATGAAGTTGCTAACCTGCACGATTCGATAATCTTTTCTCTAAGAGCTATAACATATTCATATGACGATTGTGTATCATCGTCAATATTATCGGAAGTTATCAAATCGTGTAACAAGGACATTGGCCCGCGCGGTTGCGCGCCAAAGACAAGTTCGAAAGGAGAAAACCCTGTATGCTCGTTGGGAACCTCTCTATAGGCAAAGAGGACTGCAGGTAAAACCCTGTCCCAATCTTCAGGATGATCCTCCGTTATCTTGCCAAGTAAGTTCTTTAGTGTCCTGTTAAGACGTTTCTACCAATCCATTGGACATTGGATGATAAATACTACTGAGAGACCTTTTAATGTCTAGCGTAGCCATTACCTGAGACATAACGTCCGAAATTAACTGAGTGCCGTGATCCGACAGTATTTCTCCGGGGAATCCCAGACGAGAAAATACGAGCCAAAGAGCATCAGCGATATCGACAGTTGATATGCTCTTCAGAGGAATAGCCTCTGGCCAACGCGTGCACATGTCCACGCAAGTGAGGATAAATTGGTGTCCTCTGGCTGACTTAATTTTGAACGGACCAATGATGTCTATAGCCATTTTCTGAAACGGCCGAATCGGAATATCTGCAGCCTGAATAGGAGCAGCATGTCTCGGACCCCTAGACTTGACCTCTTGACAAATTTTGCAAGATCGGCAATAAATTCGGATGTCTTTATTCACGAGTGGCCAAAAGAATGACGCAAGGACTCTAGTTTTAGTTCTGGAAAAACCCATGTGTCCCGCACACTGAGAATCGTGTGCATGCCGAAGAATTAAGGCTCTCATACACTTAGGCACAAGAATTTGCGAGTGCATAGACTTGTCCGAGTGTTGTACCATTCGTACCAATATACCATTCTTCATAGTGATATACGATTTGTGATTCGTATTTTGATTGGGATCCCCTTTCTTTGCAAGAAGGAAGTATTTCTTCAAAGAAGGATCCTCTTCTTGACGTTTAACAAACGAGTCATGGGAAATCACCAAGTGCTCGTCTTGGCTATCAACTTCATTACTATTATCAGATGAAGTTGGGGGATTAAGAGCTTGAGCTCTTGTCACCACTGCATTGACCGTTTGAATGTTTTTTTCTTCCCAACTAGAAATTTGTTGCGGGGTGCATTCCTTAACCCCATGAATACGACCGATTATAAGATCCGCAATAGGATTAGGAAGAAGACATGCATGGACATCTCCTGTGAAGAAAGGAGTGTCAATCCTAATAATAGCAGTAGGATAGCTTTCCATAGTACCACCAAATGTAACACATTTGATTGTTTTTTTCCCGTGGCACAGCAAGGATCTATCAGAGACTCCTTAACCCCGACGGTAGTACATCCCGAATCGAAAAGTACTGAGACTAGCCTATCATTTATTAGACCTTTATGTAAGATGAGAGATCCTCTCCCATCATGCGCAACTGTAGCAGGTAGAGCAGGAAGAGGGTGACCACAACTTAGCGTAGATACAGTTGATGAATCGAACAATGTTAAGCATTGGGGGCATTCAGTTGCTCTCCCAAAATCGAAAGCACAACCAGTGATAGCCCTAGAGTTACCACTATCATTTGCTGTATTACAGGCTCCATCAAACTCTTGTTGCGCAGAGTTTGCCTGTTGGTAAGGTCTTTTCTTGTTAAACCTAGGTCTACCTCTGTAATTATCTATCATTTCCCCTGTAATTATTTCGACTATCATTTCCCCTGTAATTGTTATCATATTGCCTATTGTAATCATCATTCCGGTTTGAATCCCGGTTTCTAAATTCACCATCGTCATAATCTTGACGTCGAGAATGATTACCTCGAAAATTTGAATAGTCATTATTTGGATAGCCTTTGCGAAAGTGTCTCAAATTATTACCACTAAAA